>BGNK01000916.1:177732-189029 GCA_003297005.1 Symbiodinium sp. clade A Y106
CCAGCCCAGCGCAGCCCAGCCCAGCCCAGCCCAGCCCCGGCCCACCAAAGTCAAAACATGGTTCAAAAAAAAAACTTTCGGTCAAAACGTTTCGCTCAAAACGTTTCGCTCAAAACTTTTTGGCACCCAAACCCTTAACAATTTCTATAAACCCTAAACCCCAGAACCCCAGACACGTCATATTAGAACCCCCCTAAACCCTAAACCCTATAGCCCCCCTAAAGGATCCCTTAAAGGAGCGCTAGGTCCCTAGGTATTCCTTAATTAAGGGATCGTGGAGTCTCCTAAACCCTAAAGATCCCTTATAGATCCCTTATAGATCCTTTTAAAGGAACCCTAGGTAGATCCCTTATAGATCCTTTTAAAGGAACCCTAGGTAGATCCCGTATAGGACCCCTTTAAAGGAGCCCTAGGAGGGGCCTCCGGGAGCCTTAAGCCCTCAGCCTTGGCCCTGGACCTTCAGCTTAGACTGAACTTAGAATGTGGGGTTTAGGGTTTAGGGTTTAGGGGTTTAGGGTTTAGGGTGGTTGTCAAAATTAGGGTCCTTTTTTGGGTCCCTAATATAGTACGGCACCTAATATTTAGGGTACCCAAAAAGGGACCCTAATTTTGACAAGCACCCATGTGCATCTAAGCCCCTTTTCAACTTTGCCGATCCACCCTCAACCCCTAAACCCCTAACCCCCCAAAACCCTAAACCCTAGCTCCTAAACCCTAAACCCAAACCCTACAAAGACAACTAAACCTCGAGCTCCAAAGGTGCCGACGGCCGGCATCTGGCGATCATGCCACACCCGGAGAGGCTCACCTCTTGGCCGGGAGCCCAGATGTGGGGTTCGCGAAGTTAGGATTTAAGGGTTCCTTTAAGGACTACTAGAAGGGATCTATAAGGGTACTATAAGGGGTTTAGGGTTTTAGGGGTTTAGGGCTTCAGAGTGGTAGGGTTTTAGTGTTAGGGTTTAGGGTTTCAGGGTTTCAGGGTTTAGAGTTTTAGGGTTTAGGGCTTTGGGGTTTTAATGGCTTTTTATGGGTTTGTGGGAGTTTAGGGTTTCAGATGCTTTCAGGATTTCTTAGAGTTTTAGGGTTCCATCAAACTCTCCCTGCTCGAAGTCTGCTGTCCCTCCATCTCCAAGTCCACAAGCCATCTTTAGGTTAGCTCAGCAGCAGCAGCAGCAGCAGCAGCAGCAGTAGTACCAGCAACACCTGATTAGTATGGATCTGCCGCCGAGCTCCATCATAGCTCACGGAGGCCAAGCGGCTCTTGACCAACGCCCAGCAGCTTGCTTGGTGTGCTCAAGTTGGGTAATTCCTCCTTTGGCACCAATGCGTGGCAAACACTGGGTCGACGCGTCCAACAGTACCTCCTCATGTTCCAACTGGCTTCGTTGCAGATGCATGCTCACGTTACAGCGTGGATCTTCCAAGATGAGCGTGACGCTTGCGACCGGATGACACAATTCCACAGCACACCAGAGCATGGGAAAATTATCGTGAGGCTGCCCGTCTGCTGGATCGTGGCGAAGCACACAACGAAACGTTATTAGAATGGAAGACACAGCCTCTACATCAGGGCTTCTCTTGAAGGTTACCAGGTTCAGTGTTCGGGGTTCTCCGAATTAGGGTTTAGAGTTTACTGTTTGCTCCAGCTTTGAGAGTGGGGGATAGTAGAGGTTCTGGATTCAACGTACAGGCTTGAACGGGGTCTTGCAGCGTCTTCCGAATTTAAGGTTTAGGGTTTAGGATTTAGGGTTTAGGGTTTAGGGCTCTCGAGCTAGGCCTAGCTTTGATGCAAGCCCGTGGTTGGTCAACTCCCTTTCTTCAAGGGCGGATCCTTACTCTAATCCCTATACCCAGAGAGCCCAATACCCCTTAGTTAAGGAATATACCTTAAATCATAAGGGGGTTCATATTAAGATTTAAGCTATATTCCTTATTTAAGGGGTTTGGGGCTCTCTGGGTAAGCGGGAGGCGGCTTATCGGTCAGGGGTCTACATGAGGCCTTAGTGCCTCGGGTTTATACTATGCCATGCTATACTAGACTATACACTACACTATGCTATGCTAAGCTGAACTACACTATACTATACTATACACTATACTATAAAGTAAGCGCTTAGGGCCTTAGGGTTCGAAGTTTTCGGGCCAAGCCTTTCTCCAAATCCTCCGGATCCGAAACCCTCCAGGCCGTGGCAGTGGCCCTATGCCCCACAGGTGCAGGGGACGAGAGGGTTCAGGGTTTAGGGGTTTAGGGGTTTAGGATTTTGGGTTTAGGGTTTAGGGGTTTAGGGTTTAGGGTTTAGGGTTTAGGGGTTTAGAGGGTTTAGGCGTTTAGGGTTGTAGCTTTTTTTACTGTTTCGGGCATTGGACGGATTTAGTGTTGGCGGGGCTGCGGCTTGGGCTTCAGCGGCTAAAGATCGGAATGAAGTTCGAAAGGCTTCTAGTCGGGTTTGTCAAAGGTTCGGTGTTGAGGGTTTATGGGGGAAACCCAAAACATTAATCCCTAAACCCTAAAGGGGGGAAGTGTACCAAGTTAAAAAAAACCCTAAATCGGTTACAGAGGTCTAGATGATGCAGATTAAGAGCTGGGACCTGATGCGGGGGTTTTGGGTTTAGGTTCGAAGTTTCTTGGACCCTTTTGACCCAAAATCCCAAAGCAACACCCTAGTCCCCAAATCCTAAATCAGCATTCAGGGTTTCCTCGTGCAGGTTCTATCAACAATTCAACCCCAGTCGCAAATCCTATGCCCCGAACCCAACTTCTCACGTTGTTGGGATCAGAGGGTTCCTTTCACCGCTTGGCATGAGAGGTTCAGGTCGAGGATGTGGGATTTGGTGCTGGGAGTTGATCTGAGCATTCGTCAAGATGCACCACCAACCGGGCACCACCACCACCACCAGCAGCAGGCAACAGCAACAGCAACAGCAACGTCACCTCCACCACCACCGCCACCATCACCACCAACAACAACAGCAGTAACGCCACATGCACCACGTGCGCAGGTGCAAAAATGGTGAACCCTAACCCTTCAAGCCTTCGCCAAATTTCCTGAGTCTTACAGTCTGCTTTAAGGTTCATGGGTAGTTTTTAGTGGAATAAAAAGTTCCCATATTTGGGGTTCTAAATTGGTTACCCTACTTATATCCCCACTTATAACTACCCACCTCCAAGTGGATCCTGCCAGGAGTGGATGGCTGGAGCCGGGAGGCTAAAAGCGTCTCCTTGGCAACTCGCAGAAAAGAGGTCGTGTACGCTACATAAGGATCGTGGGGTAAGGGCTTTAAGGTTGGGAGTAGAGTCTGTGGTTTTAGGGTTGGGGGTGTTAGGGTTGACGGGTTTAGCGTACGATTGAGGGATCTTAGTTGTCTAAGTCTAAGGTTTACGGTGTTGAGGGTGGAGGGTTCAGCGTTCAGGGCACAGGTATGTATGTGTGTATGTATGTATGTATGCATTTAATAGCATCTGGCGGTATGTCATGGTTGTAATGGTACGCAATGGCATGTACTGGTATGTAATGGTATGTACTGGTATGTAATGGTATGCAATGGTATGTAATGGCATGTAATGTTTTGTAAAGTTATGTAATGTTATGTAAACAAAGCTATGTAACTTTATGTTTTGTTATGCACAGCTATATATCGTTATGTAATGTTATGTAAAGCTATGTAGTGTCGTGCAAGTTTATTATGTAATGTTATAGAACGTTACGTAATGTCATGTAATGTTACGTGATGTTCCATAATGCTATGCAATGTTAATAGCTGTTATGTAATGTTATGGAATGTAATGTGATGCGATGCAATGTCCTGCAATGCAACGTATCATCTTACAGCATAATGCACGATACGTATATATGTATGTAAGTATGTATGTACGTAGGTATGTTTGCATGTAGTGTACTGTATCGTAGCCGAACTTACACTAATGCAGCGTAGCGAAACGCAATGTTCTGTAATGTATTGTCATGTAATGTACTATAATGCAATGTACGTAAGTATTGAAGAGAGGCAAGAACTGTTGTTGCACGCACGACCAGAAGACTTGCAACACGACTTTGGGGGAGTGAACACTTCGGACTCTCGCGATGCGAGAAACCTCATGCCTGTGTGAAGAGTGTAGCCCGCCTGAGCTCTGAATCAAGTCAAGTAGCCGAAACAGCAGCAACGATGACCATGACAACATCAGAAGACGATTACGGGAGACAGGGCCGACAATAGTATGTACCAAAGTTATGACACTTACGAAGGGCAGCAGCGACAGGACAACCAGTAAGAGAACAATCCTACCGCCACGATCATTTTCTCTACGCAGCCTCATATGCTGGTCACAAGAAGCAATCTGCCGAGGTTGAAGATGTTCCAGAACGTGCGCGAGTGGTGCGATGGCAGCAAGTGAACCGGCTGCTTCCAAAAAAAATATATGGAAATCAAGGTGTGCATAGATCTATCCTGCCGTGGAAGAGCGGAGCTCTTTTTTCCCACGCATCCATCGGTTCCGTTTCAGGGCTCAACTGAGACCCTGGAGTCTTAGTCTTCGCAAGTTAATGGCATCTTTTGACTGAGATTTTGGGCAACAGGGTTGCCCCCTTTAGCGAATAACGCAGAGCTCAAAAAGGACAACCCTGTTCGGCAAGAGATCGAGGCATCCAGCTTCACTTTTGTGCTTTTGGTGCAGAGCCTGGCACCTGCCGACTTTTATCGGCCGAGAGCTGCTGAAGCTTCCCCGGCACCGACTACACCTACTACTTTAGGGGCCTATGGCCTGTTTCTGCATACGCAACATAGACCCCGAGGCCAAACCAAAGTATACATCAGTAGTACTTTAAAAGTGCCCTTTCACGTCTATAAACTTGTGTATGTGTATGTATCATATGTATGTATTTATGTGTGTGTATATATATATATATATTTATATTCAGACTTTTACACATACTCGTACATGCTCATACGTACACATACGCATTGGCCATGGGACCGCGCTCTTATAGTCAATGCTGGTGTGTATCACTCTCTGCCGGGTGCATATACACAGATCCGCAGATATGGATGTACACATACAGTGCATGACCATGTGTATATATATATATACACATACACGTACATATATGTATACATGCATGCACACACCCAGATAGAGCATATTAACATTCATGTACAGGAGCCTAGCCTAGCCTATGATCATACCCCAACCCAAGGCCCCTAAACCCAAACCTTAAAGCCTCACACCTCAGGAAAGACTGACATACTGCAGGACGCACAAGGCGCCTTACAGAACCCTGTAGAAACCCTTTTCGAACCCTGTGTAGAGCCGTTAAAAAGGTTACTACAGGGGCTTAAATGATTACCTATACTATTTTGGGTGGTTCCTTAATATCTTATTGTAATTTATGGTATAATGGGCCCCAAAACCCTATTCTGTTTATTCAGGCCCCTATATCAACCTAGACCAGCGCCGCCTTAAGCTTCGGCACGCGCTCACAAGCATCGCTGCTTGGCTACTGCTCAGCCGCGGCGCCGTTCTCCAGAAGTCTTAGCGGATACAAGGTTGAAGCATTTAGGGTGTAGGGTTTAGGGCTTAGGGTGTAGGGTTTAGGGTGTAGGGTGAAGGGTTTAGGGTTAAGGGTGAAGGGTTTAGGGTGTAGGGTTTAGGGTTTAGGGTGTAGGGTTCAGCAGCTCCAGTTCGAGCAGTCTCTAGTCGAGCTCGCTACTTTGGTATCGGAAATCATCCCACCCACCCTTAGATTCCCATAACATTAGGAAAATATTTTTACTTCTCTTAAACCCGAGGTTGTAACTCCTAAACCTTACAGAGCTTAAACCCTAAGGCCTGCTCCCTAACTCTTAAACTTTCAGGTCATACCGAAAACCAAAAAAACTTCAACCTTTGCGGTTTTAGGGTCAACTTGCCTTAAACCACGAATGTAGCAGGGTTTATAAACCCTGAGCCATTCGTGGTTCCAGGCAAACCTTGCCTTAAACCTGCCTTAAACCACGAATGTTGCAAGGTCGGCGGGGCAACTTGCCTTCAACAATGCCTTAAACCAAGAATGTAGCAAGGTTTATAAACCCTGAGCCATTCGTGGTTTAAGGCAAATTTAAGGCAACACTTGCCTTAAACCTGCCTCAAACCACGAATGTTGCAAGGTCGGGGGGGGGNGGGGGGGTAACTTGCCTTAAAAAATGCCTTAAACCACGAATGCAGCAGGGTTTATGAACCCTGAGCCATTCGTGGTTGAAGGCAAATTTAAGGCAAAACCTGCCTTAAACCTGCCTTAAACCACGAATGTTGCAAGGTCGGGGCGGCAACTTGCCTTAAAAAATGCCTTAAACCACGAATGTAGCAGAATGTAGCAGGGTTTATAAACCCTGAGCCATTCGTGGTTTAAGGCAAATTTAAGGCAAAACTTGCCTTAAACCTGCCTTAAACCGCGAATGTTGCAAGGTCGGGGGGCAACTTGCCTTAAAAAATGCGTTAAACCACGAATATATTTTAAGGTTTAAATATTATATGATAAAGAGGTTTAGGGTTTAGGGTGTAGGGTTCAGGGTTTAGGGTTTAGGGTGTAGGATTTAGGGTTTAGGGTTTAGGGTGTAGGGTTAGGGTGTAGGGTTTAGGGTTTAGGGTGTAGGCCTAGGTTTAGGGTGTAGGGTTTAGGGTGTAGGGTTTAGGGTTTAGGATGTAGGGTTTAGGGTTTAGGGAGTTGGTCTTCATGTGAGTATGAGTAATTATGCCTATCTATATTGCTATGAGATGTAGGTCATTGCGGTCGGTGTTGATGCTGTTCTTCTTGCTACTGTCGTGTGTTCTTTTCTATAGGATTCCTCCGCTGCCTTGGCTTCAACGAACCTCTCCATGATACCTAAACCCTGAACCCAAAACCCCAACCGCAATCCCAAACCTCAAATCCTACCCTGAACCCTGGTGGAGGGTTTAGGGTTTAGGGGATAATAGCCTCTCAGTACCAAAGCCGGGACTGGGCAAGGTTTGGGGCCCGTGGTTTTGGGCGAACAGCGCTGACTTGGTGTGGAGCATCAGCGTCGTTTCATGCGGGAGCCTATCCAGCGGCGAGCAAATCCCCCCAGCCCTGAGCCCTCACCCCGCCTGAACCTCTGAACTCCCCCCACCCCCAAACCCTCAACCCTAAACCCTAATCCCTAAACCCTAAACCCTAACCCCTAAACCCTAATCCCTAATCCCTAAACCCTAAACCCTAATCCCTAAACCCTAAACCCGGAAAGCCCTGAAGCCTCAGTCGGGTTGATGACGCGAGAGTGGGAGGAATTCTCACTCCCAGAACCCGAAACTCTCCTCCCTGCTCGCGCTGTCTCCACGCCTCATCCCCTCCAGCCTACTATCGGGGCCTAAATACTTACCTATACTATTTGGGGGGTTCCTTTTTGTCACGCTTTTGTAACTATAGTTTCATGGGCCCCAAAACCCTATTCTAATTACTAAGGCACCCTATATTAAGTCCTCATCCTGACCCTCATTTCCGAGACTTCCACTTCAATCCTAAATCTCCACAGAAAGCTCACCAAGCTAAGCCATACACCCTGCACAACCGAAAGTCCTCAAACCTGACCCGCAACACAAGGCCTAAACCTTAAACCCTAAACTCTAAACCCTAAACCCTATACGCTAGACCGTAAACCCTAAACTGTAAACCCTAAACCCAAAACCCTCAACTCCCAAGGCCTCAAAGCCTTAGTAAAAAGATCCCTTCCCTTTGAAGGAACCTGTAGAAAAGAGGGTTTAGGGTTTAGGGAGTTTAAACCCCTCGAGCCCTAAAGGAGGCCGTATAGAACTCTTTAAGATCCCTTCAAAGGGGCCGTGCAGATTCTAGATCCCTTTACAGGAACCACTAGCGATTGCTCTTAGAACCTTTTCGAAGATCCCGTGTAGAACCCTATAGATCCCTTTAAGGGAAGATCTCTTTAAAGGAGCCCTGACAGACTTATGGAGCCCTCATAGATCTCTTTTAAAGGAGTGGTAGTGGAACCCTCATAGATCCCTTTAAAGGAGCCCTTATCCCTGAATTTGCTTGCCCTTGGGGGGCTCTTTGATCTTCCCAACGGCCGCGCAGCTGTGCCTTGTCGGCAGTGAAGTTTCGGGCTGTTGGGATTTTAGGGCTTATAGAACCCTAAACTCTGAACTCCAAACCTCAAGCCGTGAACCCTAAAGCCTAAACTCTGAACCCTAAACCCTAAACCCAAAACCCTCAACTCTCTGAACCCTAAAGCCTAGACTTTAGGGCTTCGAGTTTCGAGTTGCGAGCTTTCGGGGTTTCCCGATCGTTGGGCTCAAGGGTTTCTAGGGTCAGTGGAGCTTGTGTTGATAAAGGCTCTTTAGGGTCTTCAGGGTTCAGGGAGGAGGTCTGGGGTTCGAGGTTTAAGGTTTGGGGTTTAATATAATTACCAATACTATTTCGGGGGTTCCTTCTTGTGATTATACTATAATATACCCCCAAACCGTATTCTAACTGGTAAGGCCCCTATGTTAGGGTCCTGGGGTGTTGGGGCTTAGGGTTCAGAGTCTCGGATTTATCGGATCTTTGGGTTCCAATCATCGTTATGGGTGGTTGGGGTTCTTTCAGGCTTACTTTAAAGGGGTGATAGAAGGGTTCTACCAGGGTTCCATGGGTTCTTTGGGGTTTATGGTTCGTGGCGTACGTGGAGCTTACGGTTCTAGAATAAGGGGGGTTTCGGCTAGTTCGGCTAGTGCCTTTCATCTCTTTAAAGCCTAGGGACTGGGATTGGGGTTTTGGAGTCTACGGGTCTCGACAGGAGGCTTTTGGGCTGTCTCTGTCATAAAATGTGCCAGCTTGGAAGGTGCCAGGTTGCGCATCCGGAACTAGGTTTAGGGTTTAGGGTTTTAGAAGCTTGCATAAATGACTTTTACTTGGGCCTTCCTTGATGTAAACGCAGTATAAAACTCTCCACAACCCTCTTCCAAGCTTTGAGGCCCCTGCACTCTGATAGGGCTGTGTGGTTGAGACTTCACCGGGACCCTAAAGTATAATGGGCCCCTAAACCCTATTCCAATTATTAAGGTCCCTATATAGAATTTTAAAGGAACCCTAAACCCTAAACCCTGGGGCGTGAAGCAGCGACCAAAGCCGATTCAAGTCCGGAGGGACTCTCGACCACGAAAGCCCAATGCCCGGTAAATCCTAGACTCTGCGCCCTCATCTTTGAACTGCATCAAAAAAATAGAGGCCTAAATAATTACCAATACTGTTTCGGGGGGTTCCTTATTCTAGTTGTGGTATAATGTACGTCCAAACCCTATTCTACTTAATATTAAGGCCCCTATATGACTTGCACGAGATAGTGATCATGTCATGATACTCATAATTGATCACAACAATCATCATTTTCAGCATGCTCATCCCAGTCATACCATGATAGCAAAATTAGCAAACGTAATAAATTTGACCTTAAGTTGCAATATTGCTATAGCGAAATCACAATACCCATAATAATATTACCACTGTTTCTATCTTTGCTACTATTGCCAATGCATGCAAATACGAATAGCAATAACAGTATCAATAGCAATAACAATAGTCATGACACTAATGATAGTAACCGTAATACTGCTAGCAATTGAATTATTATTCGTGATCAAATAGCAATAGATCCACTACCTTCGACCCCATACCCTATACCCTAAACCCCTCAACCCCTTAAACCCCTAAACCCCTAAACCCCTCAGCCCCTCAACCCCTCAACCCCTCAACCCCTAAACCCCTCAACCCCTAAAAGCCCTAAAGCCCTAAAACGCTGAGGCATTCTTTGGGCCGAAGGCCAGTGGGCCTCTCTGGCAGTCGGGCAGCGAAAGGATGCAAGATACGAGCTTTTTCAGGGGCCTGAATAATTAGAGTTGGGTTCCTTTAAAGGGATCCTTTAAAGGAGTCTATAAAGGATCTATAGTAGGGTTCTATAATATTAGGGGCCTTAATAATTGGAATCGGGCTTTCGGGTATTTTATACCATGATTATACTAAGGAACCCCCAAAATAGTGTAGGTAATTATTACGGCCCCTATAGTAGGGTTTAGGGTTCCAGGGCTCTGGGGTGTTAGGGTTTACGGTGTGGGGTTTTGTGTTTCGAAGGCTCTGTAAGGTTTTGCAAGGGGCAGGGTCCATACGGCTGAGGGTTCAGTGTTCGGGGTCTGCAAGATGTCGGGTTGGGAATGTACGCCCCTACACCCTACACCCTAAAGCCCGTTTGGAGATAAGGACTTCGAGGTCACAGAAGTCACAGAAGAGGCTTTGATAGAATTTCCACAGGGGCCTTCATAGTTACCTATACTCTTTTGGGGGTTCCTTTACGAGTTCCTTTTAAAGGGGTCTATAGGGGTTACTACAAAGGGGGTAATGGGGGTTTATTATAGGGGCCTTAATAATTACCTATAGGGTTCCTTTAAAGGGATCTTCTAAAGGGGTCAATACGGGATCTATCGTAGGGTTCTATGATATAGGGGCCTATACTCCTTTGGGTGTTCCTTTAAAGGGTTCCTTAAAGGGATCTATAGTAGGGTTCTATGGTATAGGGGCCTTAATAACTACCAATACTACTTTGGGGGTTCCTTAGTATAGTTATAGTATAACCGGCCCCAAAACCCCATTCAAATGATTATGGCCCCTATAATCTTTTCGCCTAGTCAATAGGATACCCCGAAAACCTTCTCCGACTAAGGTCTCTGCGTATTCTGGTGGTCTCAAAAGCAGGGCCGGCCCCAATATTTCTGGAACAATTACGACATTCCAACTCGAAACGGAGGCTGTCCAAACAAGGATGCCAGAGAGTATGATCTTTACTCTACGGTTTGATTATATAGTAACATCATCCCCTTGCATCTCAATACTATTCCTCAGCTTTCCTGGTTACTTTAACCTGCTCCAAAATCGTATTGCAGTCAATGGGCTCCTACAATTGCACCAACTCACAGCCCGTCCATTGCTTTGCAGAATTTTACTTCTCGGTTTCGGGCTTCGAGTATGAAGCCTTGAAGTCTCATTGACGAAGAGCAAAATCCTAAGCCGCAAGCCCAGAACCCTGAACAGCAGTCCTTTCAACGACGCCATGCTCACCCAAGAAAGCATTAAACTCTATAAACCCCAAATACAGCCTAAGCCCCAGTACCCAAAACGGTTAAACTGTAAACCTTAAAAAAAAAGGCGTCTCGGCTTCCAGTTTGCACGCCCCCCTTTCTTTTGCAAGTTTTTGCGCGGTGGTTTAAGACCACAACGCCATGGATCACCCGACACCGACGGCACGAGAGCAGATGGTGGCCA
>BGNK01000917.1:0-20176 GCA_003297005.1 Symbiodinium sp. clade A Y106
TGCCCTGCCCTGCCCTGCCCTCTTTGCCTTGCCTTCTTGCCGCTCTGCGTTGCCCTGGCTTTAAAGAGAATGGCATGAAATGAGTTTAGAGCTAATCCCTGAAAGGAACAGCGCCTCAGACGGCGTGGGGTGGGAAGGAAAAAAGAATGAGCTCCACAATCGGGCTCCAGCGGGGCGAATCGCCAAATTACGATGCACTCGAAATTGCATTGTCGCTAGAAAACCCGCTTATGCGCCATTCAACGGCAAACCCTAAACCCTGAACCCTAAACCCTGAACCCTGAACCCTAAAACTCTATTCCCTTTAGGGGCCCCTCAATTCTTGAGGTTCCCCAATTTCTTAAGACCCTGAGGGCAGGGATCCGAAACCCGAAAGCCCCTGAGGCCCCGAAAGCTCCTAAGGCCCCGAAAGGGTTTAGGGTTTAGGGTTTGGGGTTTAGGGTTTAGGGTTTGGGGTTTAGGGTTTGGGGTTCAGGGTGGAGGGTTTAGGGTTTGGGGTTTGGGGTTTGTTGAGGGTTTGGGGTGTAGGATTTAAAGTTTCAGGTTTGGGGTTTAGGGTTCAGGGGATAAAACTTAAACCGAAACCCTAAAGCCGCCCTAAGCCCTCAGACCCTAAACCCTAACTTTCAGGTCCTTTAAACCCTAAAGCCCGAAAGCCGCAACCTAAACCTTAAGCGAAGACCCTAAGCCCGGAGATCTTCCGTATAAGGTTTTATGGCTTTTGGGCTTTAAGGGTTTAGGGGTGGAGGGTTTCGGGTTTTGGGGTTTAGGGTTTGGGGTTTTAAGGATTTATGGTTTTGGCTTTAAGGGTTTAGGGGTGGAGGGTTTTTGCTTTAAGGGTTTAGGGGTGGAGAGTTTCGGGTTTTTAGGGTTTGGGGTGTTAGGGTTTTATGGTTTTGGTTTTAAGGGTGTAGGGGCCTTACTTGGAGCATCATGGGACTTAGTAAGTAAGGTTATAAGTTACAAGTACGGCAACTGGGGTTACAAGTAGGTATAAGTATAGTTACCCTAAGTAGAAACCTTAGTTACTAAGTCTCATGATCCGTTAAGTAGGGTTTCGGGTTTTAGGCTTTTGGGGTTAATTTAGGCTTTTGGGGGTTTTGGATTTAGGCTCCGAAGGCACCCAAAAGCAATATCTTTAGGACAAAACCTTCCGATGCCTGGTTTCGGATCCCAAAACCCCTAACCCCAAAACCCGAAACGTGACACCCTAGAACCTTTTTTTTAGAGTAGCCTTTACAGAGCCCTTACCGGAGACCGTTAAGGAACCCCAAGGGTAAGGGTGCTGTCATTTTGGGAATGTCAGGAATGTAGGATTTCTGATATCACAAGGGACCTAAGGGCTCTCCACGGGAGATGCCGGACCTTCCTACCAAGATACTTGGACCCTCAGGGTAAACTACCCTCAAACCCTTAAAGGAGCCCTAATCCCTCAAACCCTTAAAGGAACCCTTACCCCCCCCCATTTATGTTGGCCTTTCGATCGGCGAGCGAACGCCAAAGGCTTCTGCAGGTCCAACGGCTTGATCCAGCCGGTGCTTCAGCATCTTGGCTCTTAATGTAGGGGCCTTAATAATTACCAATAATATTTTTGGGGGCGTTCCTTATTATAGCTCTAGTATAATGGGCCCCAAAACCCTATTCTAATTACTCAGGTCCGTGAAGTAGGGTTTCGTCCAGGACCCGATCTGTCCTTTAATGGAGCCCTCATGGTTCTTAATACCGGGTTTTTAGGGCATATTAGAGGGTAGTTGGGGGGGTCTAAGGTGTTTCGGAAGTTGAGGGTTTTGGGGATTGAGGGTTTTGAGAGGGTGGCAGGGTCAGGGTTTTGGGTTTGGGGTTTCCGTGTCCAATATGAGTAGGGGCCTTGACAGTTGGAGCAGGGTTAATGTCAGGGGCCTCAAGAGTCTGTTCAGGGCTACGATAAAAGCATGCAGCTTAGGGTCTCTACGCTCGAAGCCCCAAACCCTACTTAGACCCCCCAACTACCTAAATACCCAGGATTGAGGACCATAAAGGCTCCATTAAAGGGCTATTGGGGGTCCTGGTAATCCCCCAAAGCCTAACGCTGTACGTCGTTTCTTGTAAACTCCTAAACCAAAGCTCAAACGCTAAGGCCAAAACCCTAAACCCAGAACTCTTTGCCCTGTCATATCCCTACACCAAAATTATCGAACAAGCAAGCAACTGCAACCCCTAAACCCTGAACCCTAAACCCCTAAAGCCTAAACCCTAAACCATCCCAAACCCCTAAATTACCCTAAACGAGGATCACCAGAGCCCTGCACTCCGAGGCAGCTGGAGAGCGCAAGGAGGCAGCTCAGCAACTCTCTCCGTGACCTAGGTTGTCATTCCGTGCAGGCCCTGATGAAGGGTTCAGGGTTCAGGGTTTATAAGAAAGGGTCTTAGGGTCGTGGGGTTTAGGTTCTTAGGGTTTGGCCTTGGAGGTCTTAGGGAGTTTGGGGTCTTAGGGTTTATTGAGTCAGGGTCTTATGTTTCAGGTTTGCCGTTCCGTTGGGGTAGCTGTTTACGGTTGAGGATCTAGGATACCCAGAGTTTTTAGGTCCCCACACCCTGAACCTCTAAGGGGTTGCTGTAGCCTGCGGCTCCATGTGCCTAAATAGTATATACTTAGGCCGTGAAGGGGTTCCTCTATAGGTACTTTAAGGCCAAAGTAATATACTATATAAGCTATGTACGTACACGAAGCCTTAGGAACATAGGTTAATTATCAGGGCGGGGGTTCACCAAACCCTAAACCCTATAGTTGTTTAGGGTTAAAGGTTTAGGTTTAGGGTTTGGGTATAGGGCTTAGGGTAGGAAGAAGGGGCCCCTGGGCGCGGGCTTTAGGCTCAGGGATGCCCTAAACCCTAAACCCCTAAGCCCTAAACCCCTAAACCCCTAAACCCCTAAACCCTAAACCCCTACACCCTAAACCCCTTAACCCTAGGGTTCGCCCCAGTGGCAAGGGAAGATTATCTTCTCCAAGGATTTGAGTCGTAGCCAGCTGGGCCCCCGAGCTCTAATCTTGGGGTGTATGATCTAGNGGGGGGGGGGGGGGGTGCGTAGCATGATTTCCTGATAGAAGTCCTGGGGTTAGGGTTTAGGGTGAAGTCCATAAAGAAGTACTTGGAGGATCATGGAAGCCCCAAAACCCTATTCTAATTATTAAGGCCTTTATATTAAGTTCTTTGGGGTCTATGTTGCCAGCCGGCACCTCTGACTTCCTGTGCTCTTTTTCCTGCCTCCTAGCTGTCGTCCTTTTCGCTTCGCCAGCGCGGCGTCGCATGCCAGCCAATCTCGGAGGCTTCTCCGCAGACACTTGAAGGAGCAGCGGAAGAAGAACGCAAGCCCTCGCAACGAGGCACGTGACGGCCATTGCGAGGTATGTATATTGGTCGTATATAATCGGAATGAACACCCACAGCATGGAATGCGAGGGGAAGGCAGCAAAATGCTTCGAGAAAACCCTCAGAAAAAGAGTGCGAAACCCAGACCTTGAAGTTACCGTGACACAGCACGCTGGCTTTCCAAGTTCTGTACTGTAGGGGCCTTAATTAATTAGAATAGGATCTTGGGGCGTACTTATGGTATAATATGCCCTTAGACCCTATTCTAACTATTAAGGCACCTATATCATAGAACCCTACTATAGATCCCCTATAGACCCATTTAAAGCACACCTTAAAGGAACCCTATTCTAACTATGAAGGCCCCTATAGTAGGTCCAAGCTTGGGGCTTTCCACCTTCCCATCTCGAACCACCACAAAGCTGGGACCTTCGGTAGTCAACCTCAGAACCCGAAGGCTTAAAAGCGTAGTTAATCACCAAAAATGCCGAAGCCTAGTAGTAGTTCATACAACCTTTATGGGGACCCCTTAAAGGAACCTTCTGGATCCCACAAGAGACCGATAAAGGAACACCATGGCCCCGAAGCCTAGTAGTAGTTCATACAACCTTTATGGGGACCCCTTAAAGGAACCTTCTGGATCCCACAAGAGACCGATAAAGGAACACCATGGCCCCGAAGCCTAGTAGTAGTTCATACAACCTTTATGAGAACCCCTTAAAGGAACCCTCTCGATCCCACAAGAGACCGATAAAGGAACACTATGGCCCTATAGATCCCTTAACGGGTCCTTGAAAACCATCGTTTTGAGGCCCTCGGCTTCTTCCAGGGGCTTCAAAAGGTGGGATGAAGGCAGGTAGGACTAAGGATCCCTTAGATACGGCTCCCTAAACTCTATAAACCCTAAACCCTAAACTCTATAAGCCCTAAGCCCTATAAACCCGAAAACCTAAACCCGAACACCTAAACCCTAAACCCACCTACCTTCACCCCACCTTGCAAAACCCTCTGCTTCTTGGCTTGGCAGGCAGAAACCGCCGGGACTGGGGAGGAGGAAGGCTGGGTCCCTTTAGTTCCTTAGATTTTTGGTGTTTTAGGACTTAGGGTTTAGGATTTGGGGCTAAGGGCCTGGGTTCTATGAGGCTTTAGGATTTGGTTTGTGCGGAGACTTTGGGGATGTAGGTTTGGGTGCTCGTTGCGCTTTAGGGCATGTTTTTGTTTTGTTGTGCTTCATGGTTTAGTTTGTGTTTTGAGAGTTTAGTTTAGGTACTTCGGGGCCCAAGTACATGCTTTTGACACCATGGACCCTTCGACAACTGCCCCCTGGATCCTAATTAAGCCCAGAACCACCCACCCAACAGCTTGAGGGCTATTCTCGAGCCGCACGAAGTTTCCACTATCTGCAATCCAGGGGACCAAAGCCGAAAGCCTAACCCCCAAGTCACAAGGTCCGTATCAACCCTATGAGCGCAAGTCAAGCCCTTCAGAGCCCTATGAAGCCAGCCCCCCAAGAACCGACAACAATTCTTGAGTTACTTTTGAGCTTGAACCCTACGAAGCCATAACCCTAAACCAGCATGCGTAGACCCTAAGCGCTACAAGCAAATGACGATGCTTTTAACACCAAAAAACCATGATAGAGCCGTTTCCTTATGACCCTAGGAACAACCATGAATAAAGCTCTTTTACAACAACGCGAACAAATCTACCTTTCAAAAGACCCCGTACATAATACTCTGAAGGCCCTTGTAAACCCTTATATCAGCTAGAGCCTAGGCCCCTTCACCCGAAACCTTCAATTGCTAACACCCCAAACCCCAAACACTCAAACACTTCGACCCTGAATCCTAAACCACCACCAAAGGCCCCGAAGCCTTAAAGCCACCAACAAAAAGCCTCTAACAAGAGCTCGGTCAGGTCTACGAGATGACTTGGAGTCTGCCTGGCCGGTGATTCAAACGATGCTTGCCTTTGCGCAGCTCGGATTAGTAACTATAAGGGGTCTATGAAGGTACGAGAATAAAGTAGGGCGTTAATGCGTGTGTGTGTGTGTTGGGCTTGTTACAATTAACGGGATATTGCGTGGTATTGTCTTCTACTACTGTGTACTGCACGGGTTTAAACCGGGTTGATCGCAATATGGTTTTGTGAAAGCGGGAAGCTAACTAGGGTTTTGGTTCAGGGCGTTTGGAGTTTGGGCCATGAGGATTTTGGGCTTCAGGGGCTTAGGTAATTTTTGCAGCAGTTGTGTTGGGTCTCCGTTTGGAGGGTGTTAAGGGTTTTGATCGATTTTAGGAGTGCGGGCTGTTGGGCTAGCTCAGTTCCGGTGGTCGGCCCGACAAGGGTTCCACAATTAGTGATGGTTTAGTGTTCAGTTAGGATAGGTATTCTGGCTGCTCCAAAAAACCCCCTAAACCCTACACCCTAAACCCTAAACCCGCCCCCCCCCCAAAAAAAAAAAATAAAATAAAATAAAAATAACCTAGACCCCGGTTCGCTACTCATGACACTTAGCTCTGACTGGGTTTTACGACTGGGCGGTTTTGAGCTTCGGGGGCTTTAGCCCGCAACCTGAACTCTGAACCCTAAACCCTGAAACCTGAACCCTGAAACCTGAACCCTGAACCCTACACCCTGAACCCTAACCGGGTTAGTTCTGATTAGGTTTAGGATGGTGGCCTCGCACAGTTTATGAGTGTTGAGGTTAGGATTCAGGGAGGTTTCAGGGGTTAGGGCATGGTGGTTCGGGCGTTATGGGCTGTTGTTCTAGGTTTCAGGCGCTTTTGGGCATGAGTCTAATGAGGGCTCAGGGTCAAGGGTGGAAGCTTAGCGCGTAGCTGGAAGGCTGTGAGCCGTGGACCCGAAACTCCAAACCCTAAACCCGAAACCCTAAACCCCTACACCCTAAACCCGAAACCCGAAACCCCTACACCCTAAACCCTAAACCCCTAAACCCTAAACCCCTAAACCCTAAACCCCTAAACCCTGAACCCTAAACCCTAAACCCCTAAACCCCTAAAAAACCCTAAACCCGAAACCCTAAACCCCTAAACCCTAAACCCTAAACCCCTAAACCCTAAGCCCGAAACCCTAAACCCTAATCCCTAAATCCCCTAAAAAACCCTAAACCCTTAAACCCTCAACCCAAAACCCTCACGAAAGCCGAGGCCTGAAACTAAAGCCCCATACCCTAGAGTGGCCAGCTACTTAAAGGATCATGGGACTTAGTAACTAGGGTTCCTTAAAGGCTTCCTTAAAGGGCTCCGTAAAAGGGGATGTATATAAGGGTTCTATAATAGGGGTGTTAAGGGTACTTCAAGGATCATGGGACTTAGTAACTAGGGTTATAATTAGGGTAACTATACTTTTAACCCCAATAAAGGTACTTATAACCTTACCTACTAAGTTCATGATCCTCCAAGTATGAATAGTGTATATGTTCGGCCTTTCGGTGAGGGTACATACGGTACTGAAGGATGATTGGCTAGTGTAGTTTTCGTCGCTTTTTCGTTCAGAGCCTTAAAATTAGGGGCTACTCTGAATGCAACCCGACTTGATATGCAGCCTTTTTTAACCTAAACCCCAAACCTTGCTTCAGGTATGGCTGGAACGTGGGCAAGTTGGAGGGCGGACGGAAGGTCAACGCGGGCTGGTCCAAGCCCGCCCGGCTGGGCAAAAACTGCGTCCTCGTCACTTCGGCTCTGACTTAGATAGCTAATGGGATAATTTTAACTTTTTGAGCTTACAGATTTATCATTCTACTTATTCCCCTAAACCCTAAACCCCTAAACCCTAAACCTTGGTCTATCTTTGAGAGTTTGAGTGTTTTGGTGCCCCGGTCATAGAAGAAGAGAATTTCGGCTCTGAGTTGTCGAGGGTGTAGGGCTTGAGGATTAGGGCGGAGGGCTTCAGGCTTGCCAATACCCCCTAAAGAAGGAATCTTCCTTAAATTATAGAGGCCTTAATATTATGATTTAAGGTATATTCCTTAATTGGGTATTGGGATTTCTGGGTATCTTCGGGTCTTCAATTCAGGGCCGTTTGAGCTTTTGTGGGCCCGGATGTTGAAGAAGAGAGTTGCGGGTTGGCGAGGTTGTTCCACGCCTTGCTGATAAGGCCTCGGGGCTGGACGAGGGTCCCGCAACAAGCTGTACCCTGCTTTCGATTTACTATTTTGGGTTCAGGGGGTAGGCAATTAGGATTTGGGGTTTAGGTGTCTAGGGGTTGAGGGCACCTAATGCTACCACCTCTTCGTGGTGAGTAGTGTTTCTTGGACTCCGTAGTTGTTTTGTGCTGTGGGGTGCTCACCCACATGCAGGCTGGAGAACAACACAAGTTGCCCTACCCCAACACCCTGGTAAACCTGAGGCCCTAGAGCCTCAGCCCTTCGACCCCGAAAAGGGCCGCTTCAATTATTGTTTTAGGGTTATGTCATACCCTGAGTATACCCCAAGCGTCCAAAGGACCCAACAGTTAGGTATGTAGGTTTCGGATAGTAGTTCTGCTGGTTACTATTTGGGAGAGTATATGATTATTATGATTATTAGGTACTTGGACCCTTGGGGATATTTGGGATGTAGGGGGACCAACTTTTTCAAATTTTGTAACTTGCCATGCCAGTACAAGTTTCAGCATACTAGATACCAGCCCTCTCAAGCCCAGGGGCCCCGCAAAACTTCATAGCATCTATAGGATTTATAGGGTTTAGGGCTTTACGTTAGGGCAAAGCTTAGGGTTTGGGGCTTATTTGTATGTACTTGGAGGATCATGGGACTTAGTAAGTAAGGTTATAAGTACCTTAATTGTTGGGGTTATAAGTAGTTATAAGTACAGTTACCCTCATTATAACCCTAGTTACTAAGTCCCATGATCCTCCAAGTAGGGTTTAGGGTTGACCCCAAGGTAGACGAGGATCCTCCTTGCAGCTTGCTGTCCTACGTGGAGCTCACCTGCACAGGGGGCCGCGTCTTGCGCAGTGCTAGCGCCTTGGTCTTACCTTTGGTTAGTAGGGAATGGAGGAATGGGGTACAGTTATAACTACTATTACTACCATTCTTCCATTCCCTACTAACCAAAGGTAGCCGGTCTAATAAGTTAATCGGGCTTGCCCTAAGGGTCCTAAGAATTTTGGGAACCTCGAGATGTAGGGGTTCTGAGACCCCGAACGAGACCCCAGGGCTCTCCCTAGGAGATTTCCGGACCCTCCTAATGTGATACGTGCACTGATGACAAGTGTATTTAAAATGTGGGACGTTGTCGGGCCCTTGTGCTTCCGAAATCCTGGAACACTTGCAGCCGAACACGCTCAACCTTTGGGCTCTGCATTCCCACAGGCACTAGGGTCTAAAGCTCTAAACCTCTGTGCCCTGGGCCCGTGAGGCTTGGTCATGTTAAAATGGTTTCGTGTTCCCACGCAGGAGTAGTGCTGCTTATGGAAGAGTGGAGAAAGGAGTATCGGGACTACTATTAGGGATGGGACCATAGGTGATCCACTTTACCACTTCCTTCCCCTCAAGCACCGTAAGAGGCCTTAAACTGAAAAGTCTAAGCCCCCAACCCTAAGCCTTAAACCCTAAACCCAAACCTCCCCTAAGCCCTAAACTCCAAGCCCTATAAGCCCTAAGCATCCCAGGCATGGTGACACCACAGCAGCTGCTCTTATCCGGTGGTTGTCGTGGCAGTTTCTGGCAAGATGGCCAGGCAGCTCAGGGTTCAGGGGCTTCGGGTTTAGGGTTTAGGGTTAAACTACCACAAGCTAGTTTATTGTAAGTGCTCCATGTCCGTGCTCCATGTCCCTGATATATTTTTCAGGGACGACAAATCGAAGGTTTTGCAGTTCAAGGTTGGGTTTGAGGTCTAGGGTGGTTCTTTGTTCGAGACATTCATCAAGACGCGTGGCGTCTTGAGGGTTCAGGCCCGACACGGTTTGTTTAGGTTTCGGTTTCAGGGTTTCCGGTTTGGGGATGAGGGCTTGGCATTCAGGGCATTGATGGTTGCTAATGCTTGAAGATTGCTTTGATGATGGTGATGAAGATGAACAGCATGATTCTGGTGATGAATGTGAGGTGTGATGATACTGATGATGAAGAAGATGAGATGTGTCCTGGGGCTGCACCAAGTATTCAGTATTTAACCTTCGGGGAGGGGGCAGGGGTGTAGCGTTCACGGTGTCTAGTGTCGATTTACTCATCTTTCTGTGTTAGGCGTCCTAACCCGACTCAAGGTTGCGTTGTTCAATTGATATTCCCTTGGTGTGCTTTAAGTTTATGCTAGAATTCATGCTGGCGCTACCATGGTTTTAGTTAGTGTTCACTGTCCATTCAGAGTTTATAGGGTTTAGGGAGGCGTTAGTTGCGTTTAGGTTGGGGGTTGGTTCAACGGTTGGAGGTTGCATAGATTTATGTCGCTCGACGGTTAGGGTTGACGTGCCGGCTCTCGTTTCCGTTTATGTCTTAGCGTTAGTGCTGGCAAAACTTTGCTGTCATAGATCATAATCACAACGGTGAAAACTAATTGGGTTAAACAACCAAGCAAGTAATGGTAGCACTCACACTATTTCTGATAATAACAACAGCGATAATAATCAGAGTATGTCTTTTTATTGATCTTATTACTACTGTTATCACAACAATACGGAAGTTATCATAGCAGTTAGAAGAATAACAGAAATGATCGCAACGACAATGCTCAAAATAAACAATACGGATCCGCTGATTGCTTAAGGAATACAAGGCTTCAGGGCAAAATAGGATGGAGAGTGCAGCACTTCAGTCAACCGGTCCTTCGAGCACAAACTCTTTACCAGCTGGTATTTGGGGGTAGGATTAACCCTAAACCCTAAACCCTAATAATCCAGCCAGTGAAGTCTTCTCCTTCTCATGTCTCATGCCGTAACATAATATAGGGGCCTAAATAATTACCTACATAGTACTATTTTGGGGGTTCCAATCTAGAATTGTAGTATAATGGGCCCCGAAACCCTATTCTAATTATTATAAGGCCGCTATATTATTTGTCTCATTCTGCGGACAAATGCAACGCCTAAGCTCTCCGTCCAAAACCCCGAACGATTGGTCTATGGTTTTTAGGGTCTAGGAGAACCTATCTACGCTGAAACCTCCAAGCCTAGACCCTACCGCTAAATCTTAAGCTCTATGCACAACAGGTAGTGCTGGAAGATTGGCTGGAGATTCGCGCCGATTACGAATCGGCTGCGCTGTTGGCAGCCTTACGCAGCCTCGATTGACCAATTCTTTCTTGAGACTTCTAGGGATTTCGGTTTAGGCTTTAGGGTTTAGGTTGAAACTTCAATCCAACTTTGTAAGGATATTTCCTGGAAAGCTCATGTTTGGGTCCCTAACTCGAAACCCTAAACGCAAACTAAGCCCCTATTCTAACCAATGAATCAGACGCTCTGCGCCAGTTCATGTGCAAGACCCGATATCTGAAGTCACATAACCCTAAGGGTCCAAGTACCTAAGAATCATATACTTTCCCAAATCTTAACTTACATAACTACTATCCTAAAACCGAGTACCTAATTATTGGGTCCTTTGGACCCTTGGGGTAATGGCTTGTATAAGCTTCTTGCCCTCAGGGTCCATAGTGCGCAATTATTCGGCACTTGCGTTTAGGATTGTAGGGTACGTATCTCCGGGAATAAACCTACCCTAAACACAACATCCTAAACCCGAAACACTATAGACCCTAAACTCTAGACCCTAAACCCTAAACCCCTAAACCCCTAAACCCCTAAACCCTAAACCCCTAAACCCTAAACCCCTAAACCCCTAAACCCCTAAACCCCTAAACCCTAAACCCCTAAACCCCTAAACCCTTCAAGACCGGACGCCCGAAGTTTTCAGGCACAGCAACCACAGAGATCCTGCAACGAGCTGCGACATGGTCCCATGAAGCCTGGTCACGAGAGCTTGGGCTCGACACATGGGTAGCTCTCTGGATTAGGGTCTCTTCCCCTGGTGCTGTATCCCGTACTATTTCGGGGACTTGGAAGGGCTCTAACTCTAATTGAGAGATCTACTCATAGAACACGTTCGCATGGGTTTCGGGGTTTGGGGCTTGGGTTGTAGGGTTCAGGGTTTAGGGTTTTGGCCGGCACGAGGTTATTATCGGGGATACGATTTAGTGAGGTGTGGTTCAGCAATCTGATTTATGTTGTCTTGGGCTATAATTAGGGGTCTTGTGAACTAGGATAGGGTTCGGGGGGTATAGTAGAACCATAATAACCATAATAAGGGGGCTCCCCAAATTCACCATTTTTTGCAGGAATTCGGGTCCTCACCTTAATGGTGCGGCCTGAATCAGCCTACAACAGGACATCCTGAAGTTTTTCCAGCAGTCATAGCAGCATTATTGCCGAGCCCGAGAAGCCCATCCAACAAGCCGAAAGGGCATGCGTACATCTTTCGGCACAAGCCCTAAACCCTAAACCGTCCACTCAGACTTTAGGCTCCAATACCTCCGATCCAAGATAACCGGGCATTGCGGGGCTGAGTATTGGCGGGTCATCTCCCTCTTTTCCGAGGTTCGTTCGCTATAAAGCAGGTGCCATGAAGCCATCGCAATGAAGATTCTTTGTGGAATTCCAGCATATGAATTCGGGGCTCCGGTGCATAGTAGATCTATAGACTGTGTGGTGTAGTGTTTGCCGATGTGTGGCCTTGATCTGTGCGTGAAGCCCACCCATTTGGAGCTATTGGATGTTTAGGTTCCACGTGCCGATGCAAAAACGACCGGCAAGAAGATGCACAGCAACCCCCTGGAGTGATTTCAACGATAGTGTACCTACGCATGCCTTCGTTGGATTCCGTTGATACATGATAATTACATTGCTTACTATAGGGGCCTTAATAGTTACCTATACTATGTTGGGGCTCCTTATTACAAGTATAGTATATTGGGCCCCCAAAACCCTATTCTAATTCTTAAGGCCCCTATATTACTTCGTTTCCGCAAGTTGGAGGCTTGTCCACTCTTATTGGGTGGCAAAGCCCGGAAGAGCATGTGTAAGGCCGGGTTCAATAAGAATGTCGCCGTTCTTATGGGGATGCTAGATATTCATACGACCGTAAGCACTTCTTCTATAAAAAAACCCGTAAAGGCGGGTAGAGGCCCGAATATACGGGTCTGAATGTTTAGTCAGTGCACAGTCGTATTTCGTATTTAGCCATAACATGCCGCAAACCACAACTATGAAGGGACTTACAATGAGGTTTTTTTGAAGTAGAAGAGTTATAACAGATGTAACTTGGTTATAAGTGGGTTATAACTCACTTATAAACCACTTATAAGCAGGTTATATAAGCTATAAGTTTTGTAACAGTTATAAGAAGTAGAAATGTTACAAGTTGTTCGAAGTGTTACAACAAATACTACGACATATACATGTTAATAAGAATTGCAAGTAGATACAAGTCTTAAAATGAGATAGAAAAGATAGAAAAAGATAGCATGCTACGGAGATGTCGGCCACTTTTTTGTAAAAGTGCTTATGTTACTTATGCTTGCGTGTTTTGCAGCTTTGAATTTGACTTGGGAGGAACATGATGTTTCCAAGCACAACAGGAACCGAAGACAAGTTGATGCTGTCATGCCAGTCCTGGCAGGGCATGTTGCTCTGAGCTGATTTCGACAGGCTAGAATAGGATTCTCTTTAAGATTCTTGGATGCAAGAAGCACCCCGGAGGAAGAGGACAGACATTTTTGAGGGTTTGTGGCTTTCGAGAACGGTTCACAGCATCTTGTCGCTGTGGTGCCGTATCACGGCACGAGCAGTGGCTCTGCCACGCTCGTTCTATGTGTGGAACGCTCAGCAAGAAGCATGGCCCTCCCATGCGTCTCCAGAATTTGTTATGTCTTCTCAGACTCTGCTTGAAGTTTCTGCATTTTATGCAGAGGTTCTGTTGCAACTACAAGCATCACATGCCTTGCACGAGTGGTCTCAGCAGACTTTGTTGTGGCAGTTGTTTGTTAGTCTGTACACGGATGTGGGCATGCCAAGTACAGCAATGCAGTGTTATTTGCAATTCGTGGTGCTTGAAGCAGAAGAGTTGTCGCCTTCAAAATGTGTAATGAACGCCATACACCCGGTTGCGCTTTTCAAGGCCCAAGCACTGCTGCATGCTCCTGCTTCTGCAAGCATGAAGCGACCGGCGCTTGTGCGAGCTGACGTGGCGTCACGTGAGAATACCGTGCTGTCACTGGGTCCGCGCGAGACGCGGCGGCACGAGGCGACAGTAACACGAGGCATGCTCTAAGTTTTTCCTTCTCATGTTTTGCCTTCCCACATGCAGGTTATGATGGTCAAAGATATCCGGATTTGGCTTTCCTCCGCGAACAGCCAGACCTCAGCCGACGTGGTCGCGGGGGGGAACAGCCAGAGCGATGAGGACGCTGCCGGCGCTTGCTCCTCCTCCGACGTCGTTCCCCCCGCAGATAAGAAGTGCAAGCCGGCCTGTCAGCCTCAGCCCCTTGTGGAAGACGAGCTGGCGAAGCAGTTGCTCGAAGACGAGGAGTTCGCCTACGAACTCGCGGTGGGCACCGAAGTGAAGCGGTTTAGCAACGGTGTCTCCTCTAAGGACATGATGCGAAACCAGCAGACAGAGAGCAAAGACGCCCAGTCTGTGTAGGAGGTGTGCAAGCCGGAAGGCCATTGCCCGAGTGCAGCTGCCAACCCTGAGGGGCGCTGCTAGGGCGCGGTTTGGTTTGTGTTCCTGTGAATCGATTAGCCAGAGCAGAAGGAGTCCGAGGTAGCAACTCCTGGGCTAGACACGTGCTTTCCGAGTCTGACTGCGGCAACACAGAAGGGTTGGCAGGGTTCTGCTTCAAGGTTTAATGTAGGGTTTGGCGGGGTGAGGGTTTAGTGGTGCCGAGAGCTATCTGTGTGATATCGGGTTTAGGCCCTTGGTCAGCCACGCAGGCCTCGGTTACCGTCGTGGCTCGGCCACACGTGTCAGTGTCTGCCATGTCCGTATAGTGCTCGTCAAGCTGATCGTCAAGCCGCTGTGGCTCTGCCACGCGGCATGTCTACTTGCAAGAGTTAGCNGTTACCGTCGTGGCTCGGCCACACGTGTCAGTGTCTGCCATGTCCGTATAGTGCTCGTCAAGCTGATCGTCAAGCCGCTGTGGCTCTGCCACGCGGCATGTCTACTTGCAAGAGTTAGCTGTGGTCTGGATGTGTCTGTGTTGTGTCCAGCCGCCGTGGCTCTGCCACGCGGCAAGTCTGAGTCCGCCACGCGGCGAGTCTTCGAGCACGCGTCAGTGTCTACTTGCAAGAGTTAGCCTGTGGTCTACATGCGTCTGTGTTCTGTCCAGCCGCCGTGGCTCTGCCACGCCACCAGTCTGAGTGCAATGAGCGGCCTATACTGTCTCTAGGTGTTCNTGTCTACTTGCAAGAGTTAGCCTGTGGTCTACATGCGTCTGTGTTCTGTCCAGCCGCCGTGGCTCTGCCACGCCACCAGTCTGAGTGCAATGAGCGGCCTATACTGTCTCTAGGTGTTCGTGTTTCGTCCAGCCGCCGTGGCTCTGCCACGCGGCATGTCTACTTGCAAGAGTTAGCCTGTGGTCTACATGTCTCTGTGTTTTGTCCAGCCGCCGTGGCTCTGCCACGCGGCAAGTCTGAGTGCAATGAGCGGCCTATATACAGTGTCTCTATATCCGTGTTTCGTCCAGCCGCCGTGGCTCTGCCACGCGGCAAGTCTGAGTGCAATGAGCGGCCTACACTGTCTCTAGGTGTCCATGTTTCGTCCAGCCGCCGTGGCTCTGCCACGCGGCAAGTCTCAGTGCAGGAGTCAGCTTTGTGTCTGTATGTGTTCGTGTTCGTCCAGCCGCCGTGGCTCTGCCACGCAGCAACCAGCAAGTCTGAGAGTACAGGTGTCACTCAGAGACTGTTTTCTCCTCCAGNTTTGTGTCTGTATGTGTTCGTGTTCGTCCAGCCGCCGTGGCTCTGCCACGCAGCAACCAGCAAGTCTGAGAGTACAGGTGTCACTCAGAGACTGTTTTCTCCTCCAGCCTTTACATGCAGGCATCTTTTGCTCAGCATGCCCTGGGAACTTTGTAGCCTTGACCTCTACCGCCCTCGTTTCAGCGTTCGGTGGCAACGACCCCCGGTCGCAGATAGCTGTATGTTACNGCATCTTTTGCTCAGCATGCCCTGGGAACTTTGTAGCCTTGACCTCTACCGCCCTCGTTTCAGCGTTCGGTGGCAACGACCCCCGGTCGCAGATAGCTGTATGTTACTGTATTGATCAAACCCGACACTTTTGGGTTTGTTTTGCCATCCAAGGTGAGCGTCGAAGACGCCGAAGCTCAACTTCTTCGGAACACTCGGAAGACACGCGGAAGGTGGCCAGGAAGGAGACCGAAGACGAGCGGGAGGACCTTCCGCACCTTCGCCACGAGGACTCCAAGCCCGACAAGAAGGAGAAGGACGAGGACCTTCCGGACTTAGTTCCCAAGGTCTCCAAGCCGACAGAGGCCGACAAGGAGGCCGAAGCCACGGACAACAGCACTGGACCGCAGCCGGTGGCAGCTGCTGCAGCTGGTCAGGAAGGTCTACTGCACTACATAAACTTTGCGTCATCCGAAAGCGCCGAAACCGTGCACACTAAGCCAAAACCCAACACTGTATGTCCGACCCTAAACCAAAACCCAAGACTGTAAGTCCGAAACCCTGCACTTCCCGGTAGGCCGCAGTAGAGGCCCGACGCAAGCCCGTCCGTGTCACGCAGGAGAGCCCTGTCAGCCCGCTCTACGACCCGGAGAACGAGCTGCCGGAAGTGACAACGGAGGACAAGGCTCCAGTGGAGTTTCCGTGGCGCGCGCCTGCGCCGCTGCCGCCGCCGCCTAGCAGCGTGGCAGACCAGACCCCCGCTTTGAGCAAGCGCGGGCGTCGACGCCTGGAAACGGGCTTCACCAGGCCACGGTCAAAGCAGCCACGACAGAAGAAAGCCACCGAGAGAGCTAGCTCGCGAGGCGGACGAAGGGCGTAGAGTGAGCAAAAAGATACCTGGCACTGCGCACACACGCACACATGTCGCTGCTAGTCGAAGTCTCTCGTCCAGTGGCTCTGCCACGGCTGCTGCTTTTTTTAGCTATCTTGTATTTTGATGATGTTTGTAAGCTTGCGGCGCTGCCGCGGCCTGCAAACGCACGCTGCTCCCACGTCTTGCACTTCACCTCAGTAATCCTTTCGAAGACGTGGCCCAAGTGAAGAAGCTGCAGCTGTGAAGGTCCTGTCCTGCCAAGCACATGGCGGGCCGCAAGCAGCAAGACTACACAGCCTTGCCTTTCTTTTTAACACGAACAGAGTGGGACAAGCTGCTCCAGAGTCAGGACAAGTGGACACGCCTCGGCGCCGTTCTGCAAGTCGCGTCGCTGTTAGGTCTCAGGAGCCCGAGTGAGCCTAGCATGGCGGTGTTCTTTGGCCTCGTGCACCCCAACTTCCGCGAAGAGGACGCGCTCTCCCTGAACCAAAGCTTCTGCGTCTTCAAGGACGAGGTGCGCCAAGAGCTCCTCACTCTCAACGCCGACTTGTCTCCTCCAGCCAGGCTGGCACAAGATCGTCTGCGAGCGCCCAGGCACCTGCCACAAGAGCTTCTAACCTTGGTCTACAGCCAGGGCGAGATGCCTCTGTCTGAGCTCCCCATCGACAAGAAGCAGTTCTACCGAAAGGTTTCCAACTTGCCGCTTCGCAAGTCTCACGGTCGAGTGCAAGCACAGACAGCTTGGGCTACCTTGCACGGTCGGGCCCCCGGTCTGCAGCAGGCCTGCGGAAGCGGCACCCTTGGGGCTCTTGTTCCTGTTCCCGCTAGCCCTTTGCCAGCACTGGAGTCTGGCTCAAGGGGCCTTGCTGCTCCAGTCCTGGCGCTGCCAGCCCTGGAAGCTTCCAGCTCAGGCTCTGCCCTGGTTCTAGCCTCTCCAGCTCCAGCAGCCCAGCCTGCCCTGCCTGCAGTGGCTGCAGCTTCAGAGCTGCCTGGTCTAGTGCCAGTTGCAGTCTCGCCCTTGCCAGCCCTGCAAGCTTCCAGCTCAGCCACTGCCCTGGTACCTGCCTCCACCCCGCTTTCGGTGTCAGCGGTCGCAGAGCAGTTGCCCGTGCCACACACCTGGACTTGCGAGTCAAGCGAGCCACAGACAAGTCAGACGAGCCCGAGAGCTGCAGCTCTTGTTCCTGCTGACACACCAGACACGAGGAAGGTGGAGGAGGCCGCGGCTTTTGCTGACCCGAGCAAGGTGGAGGCTGCTGTCGCTCGGTTTCAAAGGGCTCTTGCAGACCGAGAAGAAGCCAAGGGCAAGGAGCAACAGACAGCGCAGGCCGCGCACAAGGACTCGCCTGCTCTGCGCCGCTGTCGCTCCAAGACGCCTTGCCCCGACCAGCCAGCGGCGAAAAAGACCCGCGCCTTGCCCTGCCAGAACGACAGCAAGGACCCTGCAGACCAGGCGCTCCCCAAGAAGACCCAGAAGGCGACAGAAGCTGCAGCGACCACGCAGAAGGCCAAGTCCCAGAAGTCTTCCGAAGCTTCGAGCGCGAAGCAGAGGCAGCCAAAGCCGAGCCAAGCTGGGGAGGCCAAGCAGACAAAGACCCGCAAGCCAAGCCACGGCTCCTCGAGCGTAGAGGACGGGCCCCGGCAGCTTAGCACCAGCACGAAGTGTGTCGCCAGCCGCGCTTACCACAAAGCCCGAAACGAAGCAATCAGAGCTGGCAAGACGACAGAGGCTGCTACTGAGCTCGCTCGCGCCGCGCATCGCCGAGTGTATGCTGCGGCTGCTGCTGGCGCCTGATCAGTTTTGTGACTCTTTGCATTTTTGTCCGTTTCATGATTCCGGGCAAAGACCACATGCAGCAATTATTCTTCTTGTCGNCATCGCCGAGTGTATGCTGCGGCTGCTGCTGGCGCCTGATCAGTTTTGTGACTCTTTGCATTTTTGTCCGTTTCATGATTCCGGGCAAAGACCACATGCAGCAATTATTCTTCTTGTCGCTCGAGCTGTTTACTCCGAAGCCTAAACCGTAAACCCTATGGAGGTTAAACCCGTAGACTAAACCCTAAATCCCAAGCCCTAAACCCTAATCCCTAAACCCTANATTATTCTTCTTGTCGCTCGAGCTGTTTACTCCGAAGCCTAAACCGTAAACCCTATGGAGGTTAAACCCGTAGACTAAACCCTAAATCCCAAGCCCTAAACCCTAATCCCTAAACCCTACTATAGCGGCCTTACTAATTAGAATAGGGTTTTGGGGCCCATTATACTACAATTATAGTAAGGAACCCCCACAACAATATTGGTAATTATTTAAAGGCTCCTATACANCCCTAAACCCTACTATAGCGGCCTTACTAATTAGAATAGGGTTTTGGGGCCCATTATACTACAATTATAGTAAGGAACCCCCACAACAATATTGGTAATTATTTAAAGGCTCCTATACATTACGGTCAAACGTACGATGTAGGTACCCGTCAGCTTCTGTACTTGCGTCTCGCGCACCCTGGGACCCTGAAGCCTGCAGCTTTTATATTTTATGGTCTCAGAACTGTGTGGAGTTTATTGCCTGGACATNCGTACGATGTAGGTACCCGTCAGCTTCTGTACTTGCGTCTCGCGCACCCTGGGACCCTGAAGCCTGCAGCTTTTATATTTTATGGTCTCAGAACTGTGTGGAGTTTATTGCCTGGACATCTAGATCGTACAGTAAGCATGTTGCGGCCGCCTTCAGCAGACCCAGTCGTAACGACAGTCGGCCAGATCAGCATGCGATGTACCATATCGCGCGTGCGCTGCACGGCAATCGCCATTGTAAGTACTAGCTCTGCACGCGTTGTTTTACCTACCGCCAGATATCCTTTGAAGCAGTTTCTGTCTCTGAAGAGCGCTGGTTTTCCAGTTTCGCTCTGCGCTGCCTCAGAGCCGAGGCAGCCGTCTCTGCCACCTTGTGGAAAAGACAGCAGGCNCGCCAGATATCCTTTGAAGCAGTTTCTGTCTCTGAAGAGCGCTGGTTTTCCAGTTTCGCTCTGCGCTGCCTCAGAGCCGAGGCAGCCGTCTCTGCCACCTTGTGGAAAAGACAGCAGGCTCAACTTTGCCCTTGCTTGCTTGCAGCAGAGGGAACTGTTCTGCACGTTCGCTGCGCATCTGAGTGGATACTGACAGCTCTTATAGGAGTCACCACTGAGACGGGAGTTTGTGCATTTCTTTACCGTGCCGGGCGAGCAAAACGCTTCCAGCAGATACCCCAGGATACGTTGAGATACGTCCAGCATGCGAGGCCAGAGCCAGCACAGGATACAACAGGATACGTCTGGATACGTTCCCTACTCCCCTCCCCGTGANTGCGAGGCCAGAGCCAGCACAGGATACAACAGGATACGTCTGGATACGTTCCCTACTCCCCTCCCCGTGAAGGGCCGAGATACACCAGGATACATGCGATACGTCCGATTTCCATGCTCTTGGTGCGAGAACCAGCACACGATACAACGGGATACGTTGCGATACGTTTGCCTCCTGCCTTGCCTGCCCCGCACCCGGACCACCCAGATACAACACGATACGTTCACTATGGGGGGACCNCTCCCCGTGAAGGGCCGAGATACACCAGGATACATGCGATACGTCCGATTTCCATGCTCCTGGTGCGAGAACCAGCACACGATACAACGGGATACGTTGCGATACGTTTGCCTCCTGCCCTGCCTGCCCCGCACCCGGACCACCCAGATACAACACGATACGTTCACTATGGGGGGACCGGGACAAGGCCAGATACGACAGGATACGTTTAGATACGTTGCTGTTTGGTCAATTCTAGA
>BGNK01000917.1:21714-139161 GCA_003297005.1 Symbiodinium sp. clade A Y106
GCTCGGTATGTCGAAAGAAGTGGGCTCCAAGTACAACAAGCTCGCGAAGGAGTACCGGGACGGCGAGCAGCAGCAGCAAGACCGGGTGCCGAAGTTGTGCGCGGGTTTAGGGCCACTCACAGTGAAGCCGAAGCTCACGTTCCGCAACCTGCAGACCCACGTGGCGCCCAACACCCTGCAGCTGTCACAGGCGGACGCAAAGCGCCCAGCCAGACACCTGGTTGACCAAACTGCAGAGATCGACCTGAACAGTCTGGACTGAAGCACCCTTCTCTTCACGTCTTGCATCTACCTGTTGTACTTTAGTGTTTAGAGCTAAGCGAAGGNCATCGCCGAGTGTATGCTGCGGCTGCTGCTGGCGCCTGATCAGTTTTGTGACTCTTTGCATTTTTGTCCGTTTCATGATTCCGGGCAAAGACCACATGCAGCAATTATTCTTCTTGTCGTTCGAGCTGTTTACTCCGAAGCCTAAACCGTAAACCCTATGGAGGTTAAACCCGTAGACTAAACCCTAAATCCCAAGCCCTAAACCCTAATCCCTAAACCCTAAACCCTACTATAGCGGCNGGCAGAAAAAAATGCAAGAGTGTGAAAACTGCGAGGCCACAGCTCAGACGAAACAAGTTGCGCGCTTGCATTTCCCAGCCGCGTGGCAAAGCCACGGCGGCAGCGCTGACCACTGCAAAAACCTGGCACGCTACTACGTCTAGAAAGCTGCGTGAAGCGACTGCTGGCAGGACCGCGTGGCAGAGCCACAGCGGCAACGCTGACATCTGCAGACATTTAGCGATCTTCCTAAAGCGACTGCTGCCAGGACCGCGTGGCAGGGCCACGTCATCAAAGCAAATGACTGGGCATGACATGCATTCTGCTGCAGTGATGCACGGTATAGGCGGGCCANCCCTAAACCCTAATCCCTAAACCCTAAACCCTACTATAGCGGCCTTACTAATTAGAATAGGGTTTTGGGGCCCATTATACTACAATTATAGTAAGGAACTCCCACAACAATATTGGTAACTATTTAAAGGCTCCTATACATTACGGTCAAACGTACGATATAGGTACCCGTCAGCTTCTGTACTTGCGTCTCGCGCACCCTGGGACCCTGAAGCCTGCAGCTTTTATGGTCTCAGAACTGTGTGGAGTTTATTGCCTGGACATCTAGATCGTACAGTAAGCATGTTGCGGCCGCCTTGAGCAGACCCAGTCGTAACGACAGTCGGCCAGATCAGCATGCGATGTACCATATCGCGCGTGCGCTGCACGGCAATCGCCATTGTAAATACTAGCTCTGCACGCGTTGTTTNCGCCAGATATCCTTTGAAGCAGTTTCTGTCTCTGAAGAGCGCTGGTTTTCCAGTTTCGCTCTGCGCTGCCTCAGAGCCGAGGCAGCCGTCTCTGCCACCTTGTGGAAAAGACAGCAGGCACAACTTTGCCCTTGCTTGCTTGCAGCAGAGGGAACTGTTCTGCACGTTCGCTGCGCATCTGAGTGGATACTGACAGCTCTTAGGAGTCACCACTGAGACGGGAGTTTGTGCATTTCTTTACCGTGCCGGGCGAGCAAAACGCTTCCAGCAGATACCCCAGGATACGTTGGGATACGTCCAGCATGCGAGGCCAGAGCCAGCACAGGATACAACGGGATACGTCTGGATACGTTCCCTACTCCCCTCCCCGTGAAGGGCCGATACACCAGGATACATGCGATACGTCCGATTTCCATGCTCCTGGTGCGAGAACCAGCACAGGATACAACGGGATACGTTGCGATACGTTTGCCTCCTGCCTTGCCTGCCCCGCACCCGGACCACCCAGATACAACACGATACGTTCACTATGGGGGGACCGGGACAAGGCCAGATACGACNTGCCTGCCCCGCACCCGGACCACCCAGATACAACACGATACGTTCACTATGGGGGGACCGGGACAAGGCCAGATACGACAGGATACGTTTAGATACGTTGCTGTTTGGTCAATTCTAGATGCGGACATGCCTGGGGACGACTGTTGTGTACATACCGATATACCCGGTTGCAGGAGCTGTCAAGTTAGAGAAGCAACGCCGAGCCCTTGTCTCCCTGCAGCCTGTGCACGGCCACTCCATGGCTAGCAACGACTGCCAGCTGGCTGAGGTTGCAGGGCAAGCAGACTTGGCCGAGAAGAACCACGACGAACAGTTGGCAGAGGACGAGGAAGAGAAGGACGAAGAAGTCTTGTCCTGCGCGCGGTGCTTGCTGCCGACAGACACGGCCTCCAGCGTGGTGAAAGGCGTCAACGGCAGGCGTTGGTGCAACAGCTGCAACCGGCTGAGCGTTCTGCTCTCCCGGAACTGCGGCTGGCCGCTCCCCGACTTCGAGGAGCTTCCAGAACAGGAGCAGCTCGAGTTTTGGAGAAACGCTGGCAAGACCACCGCCGGGCAGCGCTTGAGCTACAAGAAGGTCCGCGCAGCACTCCACTGCAAGCTTCTCACCCGCCAGGTCACGAAACTCAAGCGTGAGGTTGGGTCTACGTACAAGCCTTTGGACGTCTGGACGAAGGAAGGCTACGACGCGGAGAAGGTCAAGCGCTGGGACGACACGGAGCTGAACCCAGCAGCGCGGCCGATCTAATGTAAACCTCTGCGACGTAGGGCGCCAAGACTTAGGAACGTTTGGGGTTTAGGGGGTGGATTCTTATAATTGGGTTTCATTTCTTGCAAGAAACTACAAGCACAAGGCCCTCGGACTTTGCTACCGTCTCCCTCTGAACTCCGTGCACCTCTCCCACGCCACCGAGAAGGTCGAGGAGACGCTGACGAAAGCGGAGTTCGCTGTGCGCCAGAAGGCGAAGCTTGCCACGCCTGCAGAGAAGCACCTTGAGACCAAGCAAGAAGAGAACTGCCAGGACGAGGACGAGCTGCAGGACGACCAAGAAGTCTGCGTGCTCAGCGACGAGGAGAAGGAAAGCGAAGAGCCGGCGGCCAAGCGCCCGAAGGCGCGGAGTGCTAAGCAGGAAGAGGCTCGCCAGAAGCGCGAGGCCGCGCGCAACGCCAAAGCGGCCGAGAAGGTTGCGAAGCGGGACGTGGCAAAACGCACCCAGCTGGCCAGCAAGACCGGTCCGCCGCTTCTCAGCTACCTGAAGGCACTCACCGCCGGCCTCGACGACGGCGCAAAGCTCGAGAAGAAAACCCCCGAGGCCTTCCTGGCTGAGCAGGACGAAGACGGCACAGAGCGGACGAGTACGCTCGTTCGCATGCGCGCCGAGTTAGAAACCGTCCGTGCCTGGTACACTGCCACGAGCTCCCTCCTCGCTAAGGTTGCTGCTGGCAAGAAGGACGTTGGCGTGCTCCCCTTCGACGCCGCAGACTGGTGCACCAAGAACAGCAACCTCAAGGGGCTGCTGAAGCGCTTTAAGGAGCAGAAAGCTCTTGCCAAGCCTGCCGCGGCCAAGGCGCCGAAGCGGTCCTAGACCTAGAGACAGCCTGTTTCTGTGCATGTAATTAAGATCCGTCGCGCAGCTACTTGCCGCCCAGGGGAGAGAACACATGCAACAGCAGAGAGGAAAGNCAAGGCGCCGAAGCGGTCCTAGACCTAGAGACAGCCTGTTTCTGTGCATGTAATTAAGATCCGTCGCGCAGCTACTTGCCGCCCAGGGGAGAGAACACATGCAACAGCAGAGAGGAAAGTGCTGTTGGCCCGCCTATACCGTGCATCACTGCAGCAGAATGCATGTCATGCCCAGTCATTTGCTTTGATGACGTGGCCCTGCCACGCGGTCCTGGCAGCAGTCGCTTTAGGAAGCTCGATCGCTAAATGTCTGCAGATGTCAGCGTTGCCGCTGTGGCTCTGCCACGCGGTCCTGCCAGCAGTCGCTTCACGCAGCTTTCTAGACGTAGTAGCGCGCCAGGTGTTTGCAGTGGTCAGCGCTGCCGCCGTGGCTTTGCCACGCGGCTGGGAAATGCAAGCGCGCAACTTGTTTCGTCTGAGCTGTGGCCTCGCAGTTTTCACACTCTTGCATTTTTTTCTGCCCCATCGCAAGTCTGTCGCAGCCGTCCTCGCAGACTCAAGCCCTTTCTCACAGTAGACTAGCTCGGTATGTCGAAAGAAGTGGGCTCCAAGTACAACAAGCTCGCGAAGGAGTACCGGGACGGCGAGCAGCAGCAGCAAGACCGGGTGCCGAAGTTGTGCGCGGGTTTAGGGCCGCTCACAGTGAAGCCGAAGCTCACGTTCCGCAACCTGCAGACCCACGTGGCGCCCAACACCCTGCAGCTGTCACAGGCGGACGCAAAGCGCCTAGCCAGACACCTGGTTGACCAAACTGCAGNCACAGTGAAGCCGAAGCTCACGTTCCGCAACCTGCAGACCCACGTGGCGCCCAACACCCTGCAGCTGTCACAGGCGGACGCAAAGCGCCTAGCCAGACACCTGGTTGACCAAACTGCAGAGATCGACCTGAACAGTCTGGACTGAAGCACCCTTCTCTTCACGTCTTGCATCTACCTGTTGTACTTTAGTGTTTAGAGCTAAGCGAAGGNAGCCAGACACCTGGTTGACCAAACTGCAGAGATCGACCTGAACAGTCTGGACTGAAGCACCCTTCTCTTCACGTCTTGCATCTACCTGTTGTACTTTAGTGTTTAGAGCTAAGCGAAGGCAAGCTTCGCTCAGCTCGCTGCGGAGACTGAACTGCAGGAACGGAAAATGTGGAGGCGGACTATAGGGACATGGTCGAGAGAGAGCTATAGTGGCCTGGTCACGAGTGCGGCCTTGCATCGTCTCGTAATTCTTTTTCTGACTGTAGATAGAGACACGACGCAAAGTTGCAGGGGGTAGTCTTGTACAGCTGTGGCACTGCCACGCTCTATACTCCCATGCCAGTAGCTCGCCCGCAGTGCCTAGGCTAGGATCATGTGAGCCGGCCAGCCATGGAATGAGTGCAGCGACGGGCAAAAGAGCCTTGCTGGCAGCTGTAGGCGATCCGCCACGAAAGCGTGGGCGCAAGCCGAGGCCGCTTGGTCAGGAAGCGCAGCGACGCTGCGGAGACTTGCTGCAAGCAGGGCTGTCGGATCGCAAGGTCTGCGAGCTCGTACCGGAGCACTCACGCACAAAAGTCCAGCAAGAGCTGCAGCGCGTGCGCTCCCCTGTGAGTCCTTGCTTCAAGGTAGCCACGCTGGGAGATGTGAAGGTCATGTTTGCAGACATACGGAAAACACTTCAGCTCCTGGTCGAGGCTGTGCCTTTATTCCACGACAAGATGGAAGAATGGCATGACAAAGCTGTCAGATGTGCGCTCTATTTTGATGAAGTGCAAGCAGGGAACATACTAGCGCCTTTGCCTAGCAAGAAGGCCGGTTTTTTCTACCTAGGNGACAAGATGGAAGAATGGCATGACAAAGCTGTCAGATGTGCGCTCTATTTTGATGAAGTGCAAGCAGGGAACATACTAGCGCCTTTGCCTAGCAAGAAGGCCGGTTTTTTCTACCTAGGCTTTCCTGACTTCGGCGTGGCGTGGCGCAACAGCCCTCGCGCTTGGGTGACACTCGGCATGCTGCCGTACTTGGATCATCAGAAGGTGCCAGGCGGTTACACGGCCTACCTACATTTGCTCCTGGAAGAGCTCGACTTGGCTCGGAACGCCTTCCCAGTGGCGCGAGGCATCAAGATTTCCCTGACGCTCGCGATGTACGTAGCCGACCACGACGCCCAGAAGATCGTCTTCGACAACACTGGCTCGGCAGGACTTGCACCCTGTCTTTTCTGCGCAAACATATGTAAACTGGATGCGGACTTAGCAGCGAGAGATGCCGATGGTCTTCTGCGTGACATTACAGAGGACGATGTCAGACGGTTCGTGCAAAAGCAGGATGAGGACTGGTTCAAGCTGGTGGACGACCTCCACAGGGATGTGTGCAGCATGCGCTTAACGAAGAAAGCGCTGAAACAAAGATCGCAATGTCTAGGCATCAACTACCGCCCGGACAGAGGACACCTTTTCCAAGCCCGCTACCGTCAGTTGCTTCCGCCCAGCTACTGTTTCAATGATTATCTGCACGCGTACTTCCAGGGGGGTTGCGCGGCGGTGGAAACAACGAGGTTGGTCGAGAGAGTCCTGTCCAGGACGCTACTGAACTTGGAGGATGTCGCCGAGATGGCGCGCATGAACTGGAAGGCCGCGCGGCATGTCACCTCTGCAGGGCCACAGGGTAGAGCCGACTTCTTCCACGAGAGACGCTTTCGAAGTTGTTATGTCGGTAGCGGGGGTGAACAAATTCAGATGATGCCTCTCCTGCTCTTCACTCTCTGCCGTTTGCTTCTGCCACGTAGAGAACTGCAGCAAGAAATCGACTGCTACAGCCTGCTGGTACAGATCACGCACTGCTACCGGTGGCTTCATCACACAGAGAAGATCTCCAGCACGTCTCGCCTGCAGCTCCTCGCAACATAGCTCAAAACGAGATTGCTTATCTTATTATCTACGTCGTTCCCTCAACAGTAGCTTACTTGAGCAGAACCAGCATGTGCAGTCTTTCCCCCGGCGAGGCTGCGGCCCCCCCGGTAGCCCTTGGACCCCTCGACCTCCGCCCTAAACCCTATATGCCTACATGCTTTCAAACTTGAACCGTAAACCCGAGGTTCAAGGTTTGAAGTTTTTGGTTTATAGCTAGGATTTCGAAGGTTTAGGGACTTTATAAACCGCAAGCAATCTCACTCGTAAACCCTTTTGCTCGCATCCTGCCCAAGCAAAAGGAGCGGGCACACCAGCGCAAAGCTTTGCTCGTCTACGGGAAGGAGCTGTTCTTGCCGAAACACCACCACCGTCTACACATCGCGCAGCACGCGATGCATTTCGGTTGTTTTCTGTCAACCATCGTGGGCGAGGCCAGACATCGCGACTTCACTGCTGAGATCGGAGATCGCATGGACGCATTTGCCAAGCAAGGTCTGGCGCTGCATGTGCTGCCGCACTTGCTAGACAATCAAGTCCGGCAGTTGCAAGAGGANAGACATCGCGACTTCACTGCTGAGATCGGAGATCGCATGGACGCATTTGCCAAGCAAGGTCTGGCGCTGCATGTGCTGCCGCACTTGCTAGACAATCAAGTCCGGCAGTTGCAAGAGGAGGAAAACTCCGGCCTCAGGTCTGGCATCCGAAAGCCCTGCAAAGACCATGCTAACTGCATCGCGCGACTTCCCAACTGGCTCCAGTGTGAAAGCTGCAGCACAGGCAGACGTCTGGTCTTGGACTGCAACACAATCAGCGAGGGGGATCTCCTCCTGTCGGAGGACTTTGCTCAGGGCTTCTTGGTCCGAGCGTGCTGCAGCGCCCGGGAGTACTGTGTGCTAGCTGAGACCTTGGAGAAAGCAGCTTGCCTACACAAACTCTCTCGCAGAAAGGCCTCTAAACTTTATAGGGCCTTATATGTTTGCGTATAACGCTGTCTCCTAAACCTTGCACACCCAACCAGCATTCTCTGAGGTCGCCCTGAACATGCTGGCCTGCTACAGCACTTGGCAGCGCAGTGGGCGATTGCAGATACATACGGCAACCGTGCTCAGGGAGTTCTTACAGCCACGCTGGTGGATGGAGGACAAAGCAGCGCGAACATTCACTTGCTTGCACTGATAGTTCCAGTGCCGCTGCCTCGCGGCGTTCCATGTGCAGCTACGCCGCGCAGCAAACTCGCTNCAGCCACGCTGGTGGATGGAGGACAAAGCAGCGCGAACATTCACTTGCTTGCACTGATAGTTCCAGTGCCGCTGCCTCGCGGCGTTCCATGTGCAGCTACGCCGCGCAGCAAACTCGCTGAAAGAAACCAAGCAGTCAAGAGAGACCGGAAGGGGGAGCGAGAGAGAGAGAGAGGGAGAGAGGGAGAGAGAGAGAGAGAGAGAAAGAAAGAAAGAAAGAAAGAAAGACAGAAAGACAGAAAGAAAGACAGAGAGAGAGAGAGAGAGAAGAAGAGAGGAGGGAGAGGAGGGAGAGAGTCGGACACCAACAGCTGTGGCTCTGTCACGCTGCTGTAGGACTGTAGAACACCAACAGCAGTGGCTCTGCCACGCTGGTGCTGCCGTTATTGCAAAGATTCGGGTGCACAGTGTCGTCTGCTCCCTGTATTTTGTTTGAACCCTAAACCATACGCCCTCAATCCTCGAATCGTGGACTTTTGCCTATTCAAACATGACCTGTACACACTCATGGTGCACATACGTTCCAAAGATGTGACCTAAAGACTTGGAAAACGGTCTCTTCCTTGCACAATGCCGCCNTACACTTTGTCTCAATGACTGCCTTTCTGCTGCTCCCTCGTCTTACTCTGGAAACAACAAACTGAAGCCACTCTTGGCTGCACATGTCGAAACACAATAAGTTCTTCATGAGGTGGTTTGATGCATTAAAACAGAGCAAAAAAAGATAGAAAAAGATAGAAAAGATAGAAAAAGATAGCTGGAGATATAAAGATATACAACACATATTCGACTTTATAGCCACTTGCAAGAGTTTGTAAGTCTTTATAACATGTATTATCCACTTGTATGTAATTATACTTTAAAAAAAACCTCATTGTAGCCTAAACCCCTAAGATCGGCTATGTGCTCCGCTACCAATATGGGTAGCAACCCTAAAGAAAACCAAAAGCAAGCAAAGCAAGCAGCAGGCTGTTTCCGCAAAGCTGAGCATCGATACTGCGGTTGTTATCAAGCTTGCAAAAAGGGATGGCATGATGNCAGCAGGCTGTTTCCGCAAAGCTGAGCATCGATACTGCGGTTGTTATCAAGCTTGCAAAAAGGGATGGCATGATGGCTTCTGTGCATACATCATGACTCCTGACGTGAAATCGTCACATGGTTCACATGCAGAAGGTTTCGGAATCAGTCCCTGCAGAGAAGCCCGAATATAGTGCCTGAGGGGTTATACAGGGGCTATCACTGAGTCTTGTTAAGGGATCTAATTTAAGCTACCATAATAGGGAAACCGCATTAATTATTTACTTAATAAAAATCCCATAACCCCTAAACCCTGGTAGAACCCTTAATGGATCCCTATTCAAAGCAACTTTTGAGAGTTTAGGGTTTATAGGGCTTATAGGGTTGAGGGTTTGGGGTTGGCTAAGGGTTTATAGGGTACAGGGTTTAGGAGTTCGGTGCCTACTAAAATCCCTTAACAAGCACCCAGCTAGCGAGCTACAGTACTCCCTTTCAAGCACCGGAAAGTTTATCGACCGCGAATTTTTTGGGAGCCCCGAGCTCAAAGAGCGCTTATTGAAAAGAGGACCCTAATACAGTACCCCAACTTATTATAAGGACCCCAAAATAAGATACCCCTAATTTTTGAAAAGGGGGTGGGGTTGATGCAAACCAATTATCAAGGTATATATATATAGATAGATGTAGGGCAGTTCGAGGTAAGCACTGTTGAACATGTAGAGATTAAACTCCCGAGCTGACTGAGATTAAAGACTCAACTGCTGCGAGCCCTTATCATCAATCGTACATAACTGAGGACCAACTGCCGCAACTAATGGGTGTCTATTGGAATATGGGATGTGGCTAATGAGGTGCATGGCTTATTTCTTAGGCCGCTCCTCAGTCTGGGGATGTCGATCTATTTCAGCGCTTGTGGTTTTGGCGGCCGCATGTGGGATAATTACCCTGGCAAAACTGGGGCCACTTGGGAATTTCACTCAATTTGGAGTTCCTCTTCTCTTCAGGGGTTTACTTGGAGTTTACGCGTGTGTTCTTAGTTGGGGCTTCTATGTCTCTTGCATGGGTTTGCAGTGAGTAGACTGTCATGTTTGGGACGTGTTGTAGTACATAGCGAGTTCGGCAGGGCCTATGGACGACTTGAGGACAAAGAAGGGCTGTGCCGTCACCGCAGTCTCTCGACCTGCAGTATTCTCAGCATCAGCAGAAGAATCATCAAGCTCCTACGACCACCTCTAGTGGCGGACCCACCAACATGCCACCACTACAGCCACCATCAATATTCATAATGATCATCAGCATCTTCCTGCTTAGCGCCATCACCAGTCACATCTCCATCCTCGTTTCCATCCTCGATTTCGGGTTTAGGGGTTTGTTTTTTTAGATTATTTATGCAATGGCCCTTTCTCCCGGACAAGGTCGAGCCTGCCTTGGGCTTGGGGCTTGGGCTTAGGGACTTAGGGCTTAGGTTCTCCCCATCATCATTGAGTTGTAGCAAGGCCCCAGCAGGACCGTCACTACAGTCCGGGGGGATGCCCTAAACCCTAAACTCTGAAGACTAAACCCTAAACTTTCAACCCTGGCCCTTAACCCCTAAACCCTAAACCCCTGAACCCTAAACCCTTAAACCCTAAATGTTAGACACAGCCTCACCAAGAAGGAGAGCGACAAGGCTCGTTGTCCTTCACTCGGGGAAGTTGGACTCTGCTCTCTCCGGTTGCACAAAGGTGCCTAGGCCTAGAAAACCCCGAAATCCTAAACCCGAATGCCTTTTGAACACAACTTTATTCATCCAAAGCACATGAGGGAAGACCCTATCTAAGATGTCACAAGCCAAACAAGCAAGAATCTCGAAACACAAACAAAACAAATTCACCCAAGAGCCGTGCACATAAAAGACGAAAACCATCAATGGGTTTTTTTGGGGGGATATCGTAGTAGAGCCTTTGTTAAGGAGCCTCATACTGCGTAATTATACCCTTAACCCTATACCCATAGGCTCCAAGGTAGTTCCTTTTTGGGATTACCTTATAGGGTTCTGAATATGAACCACAAAGAGGAACTACTATGGAGCCTCTGGGTAAACCATGAAAATTCAGGGCCATCTTAAGCCTTTGTCTTACCCAGCGTGCAGTGCAGGCCTCGAAGGACCTGGGAAGCGCCAGGGAGGCTTAACATGGGGTTTAAGGGTTAGGGGTTTGGGGTATAGGGAAAGGAGATCAGGCTTAGGGCGTTTTGGGGTTTAGAGGTTAGGGTTTAGGGAACTGGATGGATGTGCCTAAACTTCTCGAAGCGTTCTGTAAGGGTCTTGGGTTTAGGGGCTTGTATCGGTTGGCTTGCGCAGAGGGTCTGGGTGTTGCTGGGGCGTAGAGTTTGAGGTGCTTAGGGTTTAGTTTGGGGCTTAGAGTCCGGGGGTTCCACACTGTTTGCGGGGTGTGGGCAGGGGTTTGATATGGAATCAGGAGGCTTTTTTAATTGGGGCCTTCGTTCATCGGGTCGAGGGATACTCCACATTCACGGATTCCATTCCATGTTTTGGGGGAATGTGGGAGGGGGCAAATTCTCCAGAACCTATCGTGAATTTATAGTCCTCAGATGTTGACAAAGTCGAGAGGTTGAGGTTACTTCGGCAAGGGGCTCGGGCTTTGGCCTGCAAGCCAGGTTCAATATAGGAGCCTAAATGACTACCAATACTGCTTTCGGGGTTCCGTATTATAATTATAGTGCGAAACACTCCAAAAAAACCTATTCCAATTTATTCAAGCCCCTACAGTATGGCAGCAGTACCGGATAGTCACTTTGGGGTTTAGGATTTATGGTTAATTAGGGGTTGAGGGTCTGCCGCCCTCAGAATCACAGGTTGTTAGATTAAAAACACCCTGACATGAGCCCCCAAACACGTGCATTCCGAGCTCCGAGCGTGGTAGCCACCGACCTCGAAAGCTAGTGACGATCCCAAGCCTTCCAATCCGAAAGGGCCCTAAGTACCTGTATGGGGGATACTTACTCAAACCGTACTAACAATTTCCTACTATGGAAACCCGACTTTCTACTCTGTAGGTTAATTAGTTACTTAGAACCGACGGCTCCTCTACTTGAACCCATGACTGCTCCTGACTGAACCCGAAGGTGACAAGGGGAAAGCAAGCAGTCGCAAGAACGACAGGCAATACCGCACGATGCAAGCTGCGAGGCTAAGACCTATTAAGTGGGCATCATGGTAAGGGTGCCCTTTTTCCTAGCAGTCAACTCTTTACGCGGAAGGGGGACCGAAACAAAAAGGATACTAGGGGATTTGCCTGAAGAACCCAAACCCTACGAAATAGTCCAGACGATCCTAGAAGCATAAGCGATAGGGCTTAAGACAAAAAGGGTTCGAGGGCCGACAAGCACATGTTGCAGCTCATGCCAAACTCGATCACCATCGGTTAAGGTTTAGAGGTTAGGGTTTTGTCCGGCTTCGGGAATGCAGTCACGCAAGACCTTGAACCTCAAACTTCGGGATTTAGCTTGCCATTTTGATTGTCGCAACAGAACAAAGAAAATACACATCGCCAAAGTCATGAACCACCAAACCTTGACCAAACCTGAGAAATCACCCTAGCCCCCAACCTAAAACCCTAACACCCTAAAACCCTAACACCCTAAAACCCTAAACCCTAAACCCTAAACCCCAAAACCCCAAAACCCCCAAACCCCTAAAACCCAAAACCCTAAACCCGAGCCCAACTAATCTGCCTCGTGCTCTTCGAGCTGTACCAGCGGCACATCGGTGTTGCACAGCACCTGGCGGAATCTACCCATTTAGGGGTTTAGGGTTTCGGGTTCAGGGGTTTAGGGGTTTAGGGTTTAGGGTTTAAGGGTTTAAGGGTTTAGGGGCTTAGGGGTTTACGGGTGTAGGGGTTTAGGGGTTTAGGGTTTAGGGGTTTAGGGATTAGGGTTTAGGGTTTAGGGTTAGTCTCCGTTGCAGTTCCATTTTTGGTTTAGCCAATTCCAAATTTAGGATTCTATCAGCTAAACCCGGAAAGGAACTAGAATGGAGACTAAATGTAGCTCGCAGTCATGAGCTTGTGATTTGGAGCTTGGGACAGGCACGTAGTTCGGAGTCCAAACTGAGTTCCTGTGGTATCGATTTCTGAGGCCCCTCTACCTAAACAGCCCTGGACATGAACTTCCCTTCTCGCGCGAACAGAACCGGACACTCTTCGTGACACAAAGTTTTCTCTGAAGGGCCTGGCCCGAATCATCTTCTCAAGCAGAAATGGACGGAGTTTAGGGTTTGGGGTTTAGGTTTCAATATGCAACTGCGGCTGGTGATTGTCTTGTTTCCACATTTTGCCAGTAAGGCTAAGGGCTTCTGGCCGGGAATCGTTGGCGCCTAAAGGAACCTGACTGTGCCCACAAACCTGGATCGAATTAGAACACTTGACATCCCTGAGCATTACAAGATCTTGTTGTCCCGCGTCCAAACTCCCAAACCCTAAACCGGATGAACTGCCGCGGCGCTGGCACCAAAGATGATGCTCCAACGTCTCCACAAGTATGACATCCCTCCCGGAGGGCCCACGCACGAATACTATATATGCTTAGGAATTCAACGAATCCCTGTTTAGGGCCTCTAAATAGTTATACTATATGGGTACATGGACCCTGGACCCTAGCATGGCCAGGATCAGCTTCATCTGGAACAGATCCACCGTAACCCTCATCATACCTCTGTGTTTGATATCACTACGTTTAGGGCTTTAGGGTTTAGTGCGTATACAGTCACCAACACTACTAGGAGGAAGGCAAACGCAACAGCGCACAGCAAAAGACAAAAGACATAACAGAATCACGGCCGAACAGGGTTTTGGGGCCCATAATACTATACGAATTTTCCGGACCCCCCAAAATGGTATTGGTAATTATTAAGGCCCCTGTAGTAATAACCATGAACGCCGAACACCTCTGACCTGGTAACTCAAGCCCGAAGTTCCGGGCCCCAAGCCCTTAAGCGACCAATCAAAACCCAAGGTCCTGGAATCCTAATCCCTTAACTGTTTAGGGCCGTTTAGGGTCTAGGGATTAGGGTTTAGGGGTTTAGGGCCCTTAACTGGAAGCGCTGTCTATCCAATTCGGGCACTCTCGCAGTCAGCAGCAGGCCGACAGCGAGGCTCATCATCCAGGCCTTCGGTAGTAGAAAAGCACTTCTATGTGTCCGCTTTGCCAGTCCCTGGCACCCGCGGGTGTATAGCATAGCCAACGGGGGAAGCCCATGAATGCTGGCACATATACTGATAGGTTGCGCAGGATGTAAACTAGGCCTTGGGATGTAGTGCTTCGGGCTTCAGGGCATGGGGTCGTTAGGGACGTGGGTTCCTTGGGTTTGCGATTTAGGGTTTAGGGCTTCGGGTTGTCCTACCTATAGTCTCCATTGTAGCTCCGTGTTGGCGATCCTAAAGAATTACAAAGCTGGTTGAAGCGAACAAAGAAACTGCAATCGAGACTATAGGTACGGTGCTATTCGGGGCTTAGGGCTGGGGAGTCAAATTTTCGTTCATGGGGTGAGGTTGCTTCATTTGGCATCACAAAGACACGTCGGAGGAGTTGAGGTTCTGGTACGTAGAGTCTCTTGCTTTGATCTCATCGGTTCAGGTCGCAGATGGACGGGCTTAGGAGCCGAGGAGAGACCCTCCCTGTTGCCCAAGACGAAATACGTAGAAGAGAGGAAGGTTTAGGAGCATCTGCATGCACCGTCCAAGCTGCGAAAACATGCTGGAACGTCGAAGCCCAAAACCGATTGGCCCTCTCCGAGGGCAAAGTGCAGGTCGAACAGAAAGCCCTGGAAAGCGTATCATAACTTGCTGCGAGCCTGCTCTCTCGACCTGCTCGCCGCAGGGCGCCATGACACACTGCAGAAACCTTAATGGTTAGACTAGGGCTTTGTGCAATGGTATACTACAACCATGAAGGGGCTTTCAGAAAATGCTACTATTAATTAAAATTAACTACGCAGACTCCCGTGATATGGAGATGCGGGATCAATGAGGTGCTTTGCTTCACAGACTACTGGCGCACTCCAAAACCTCGGCTACAGTTCTCTGCCCCCTCCAAACACGGTGGACATTAGTCAATGCCCTGTGCCTTAAAAAAACACGCGAGTCTAGTGATCTAGTTCCCTAGTTAGGGACAGCGGTTTGAGTGGGAATCAAAGCTGTGAGAAAGGGTTCGATTCTTTTTGTTCCTTAGGCGTCCTTGGAAGCCCGGGGTACTTATAGCCGAACTGAACTGGACATCCGCTTATGAATCAGTATATCGCGTTTATACTTACATGGGTTACCATTGGGCTGCGCGTGAAATGGTAATCATGTCGTAGGTGGACCGTCCGTCCATCTTGACAGAGCCAGTAAACGTTCCCATTCCGCGTCAGGTGCACAAGCGGAGTGGACAAGAGAGGAAAAGGTCAGACCTACGACCTACCAGCACCCCCCAAGTACCCTCTAATGATGGCCTTATGGTCCGTAATAGTGGGCACTTAGGCTCTAATACGAAGTAGTTGCGAGGTGCTGGTAATCTCCAATATTTGATACAGTAACCCCTGAAAAACCGCACCCAGAAGCATTTTCTACATCCTTTGGGTCGTTGATTGCAATAGGGTTTTGGGTGATATTAGATTTTAATGAATATATTATGACTAAGGAACCCCGCAATAGTATTGGATTTTATTTAGGCCCTATATTAGTTATGTAGGCAAAGCATGAACGACCCAGAGCTGGATGTCGGGCTCATGTCCGCAGAGTTCAGGGTTAGAGCTTCCTGCCTTGAGGTTTGAGGGTTTGAAGGTTGAGGGCTGTATTCAGCATTCGAGGGTACAGGGTACTGGTTCGGTTTCAGGGTCTTTCGGGGGTTTTGGCTTCAGCTAACGGACTTAAGGGCTTGGTGGCTTGTTCTTGAAACCAAGTTATTGGCACACAGCTTGCTAGAGGCCTTAGTGTAAGAGCTTGACGGTGTCAAGTGCCGAGGATTCCGAGGTTTAGGGTTTACTGTCCTGATGCTGACCGTCATCTTATTAGGGTCGTTTGTCGCTACTACAATTCACTGCAGGCAGGATGAGTACCTCCTCGGGAATCTTAGTGTACATTAACATTTGTGACATAACCCGCCTGACATTTCTGTGAGTAGCATCCGGATTGTCCGCATGAAGCCGTCCGTCGATGTCTCAGCATGGGGTGACCTTTAAGATCTAAGTTTCGCGAGAGTGCAGGAAGACTGCATCGTTAGAGCCGATTCTGAGGCATCCCACAATAAAGCCATATAGCTAAAAACAAACACAGAGAAAGAACAATGTCTCCTGCTTAAAGTAATCTTGTCACTGCCTCTACTATCTGCGCAGTCCTCTTCCTTCTGCTGATGCTGCAATGCTACTACATCCACTGCCACTGGCAATATCTCTACTGCTTGCAACAACCGCAGCAAAAGCAACCACAACCACAACAACTACAACTACAACCACTAACTACTGCAAGTACTGACTACTAACTACTTGCTACACCTACTAACTTCTTTCTCACTACTAACTACTAGCTACTAATTAAACTACTACATACTACTACACACTACTACACACTACTACACTACTACACACCACTACACAACAACTACTACTACTACGACGACGACTACTACTACTACGACTACTCCTACTCCTACTACTACTACTACTACTACTGCTACTACTACTACTACTACTACTACTGCTACCACCACCACTACCACTACCACTACCACCACCACCACCATCACCACCACCATCACCACCACCACCACCACCACCACCGCCACTACCACTACCACTACCACTACCACTACCACTACCACCACTACTACTACTACTACTACTATTACTACTACTATTACTACTACTACTACGACTACGACGACGACAATCACTACCCGACCACTACCATCACAGCCACTTGCACTTCCACTTCCACTACTACGACGACGGCGGCTACGAATCCTACTCACAGTTGGTCATGGCACCACTATGACCACTATTCATATCAACGCCGCTATTGTTGCACTGATAGAAAAACCGTCGAAATCTCAGTGCTTCTGTGCTGACCCATATCTGCTGGGACATCTCCTCGCGGAGGGCAAACAGGCCATCTGTACAAGTATCGTTAGGCCGAAAATCGATCAGGGAGGTGAGCACTTAGAGGCCACCCAAAAACCTTACACTTCAAATGTCGAAACTGCTCCGTCGACATACGTCGAATCAGGGAGGAGACTGCAAAACAACATGAGAGCCAGCATACAAGGCTGCCAAGTACCCGCCCCGGACTGTACCCGCAGGATCCTACCATGGATGGGACCCTCGAATAACAGGATTTCGGAGATCCAAAGACCTCGGTTTGGGGTTTAGAGTTTCGGGCTCTCCTCAGCGGAGATTCCGCCAAAACTTGGTTAGTTCGACAGCTACAATTGGGAGTAGAGGCAAACACTTCGCAACCCTCAACCCCAATACCCTAAGCTCTCAACTCTCAATTGATTCTCAATCTTAAACTAGTCCCTAAAGCCTAGGCCCTAAACCTCAATACCCCAAACCCCAGCACCTGTAAACCCTCAAGCTTAAACCCTAAATCCTACTAGCCTACCCGCCCTAAATCCCGTACTATAGGGGCCTGAATAATTACCAATACTATTTGGAGGGTTCCTTACTAACTTATAGTATACTGGGCCCCAATGTCCTACTCTAATTACTAAGGCCCTAATCTTCAACCCTAAGAGCCCGAGAAGTGCTCATCTGCCCCTCGTTTCCCGAGCTCTCAAGGCTCTGCCGTCTGGGTAACGGTCAAAACTCGGAGTGGGGTGTAGGGTTCAGAGTCGTTTTTTATGTGTAGTGCCTAAACCCTAAACCCTAAGCACCTTTAAAACCAGGAATGCCCGGTGCTCGTGGGCTTACATTTAAGGTGTGGAGTTTGGGAAGGTTTTGGGGGTTTAGGATTTACTTTCACCCTAAGGCTCTAAGGACTCATATCTTAAGGCTTTTGGGCAAGGCTTTTAGGAGTGCCGTTTATGGGCCCAAAAACTTTACAATCAACAGTTGCCACAATGACTGCTGTAAGGGTTAGTCACTATATGGCGCCAGTAATCGCTGTATAAAGAGTTACTACAAGGTTTCTGTCAGGATTGCTATAAGGGTTCCTTGAGGGTTGCACGTTGCACTACGGGCTAATACAAGCGTTACTACAAAAATTACACGGGTGCTAAGACAGTGCTATGTACTATGTAAGGGTTTCATACTTGAAGGTTCATGGGTAGTTACAAGTAGGGTCATAAGTGGGATAACTTTATTCATGACCCATATTGGGGGACTTATAACAACCCTACCCATGAACCTCCAAGCAATGGTTCTGTAAGTGTCTATAGTATAGTAGATTCCGGAAAGTTGGAACATGAGTATCCTCATGCCCTTAAGGTAAAGTATAAGGGATCCTAGCACTAATCCTCCTTAACCCATGTTCCAACTTTCTGGGATTCGCTATAGGTTGTTTGGCGGAGCTCGGGGTTGTTGGATTCAGGGTTTACGGTCGTTTCTGGATTCGGGGCTTAAGGGTTTAAGAGTTCGGGGCTTAAGGGTTTAAGAGTTCGGGGTTTAGGCAACTTAGGGCTCAGGGTGTTCGGGCCCTCGAATTTGGGACTATGTCGAAACGGCCAGTGTGATAGGTGCAAAAATATTCTGAGGTTTGGGAAAACATCTTGTGCTTTGGGATCACAGTAGCTCCAATGTCCTAAGCACAGAGCAATTCACATTCTACACAGGTGTTCTAGGGGTGGAGGTGTCAGCATGGTTTAAGCCTCAGTTTCAGGAAGGACGGCTTTGAGTACAGCCTGTGCCTGTGGTTTTGCTGTTGAAGCTCATGAGGGGTTGGGGGTAGGAGAGTACCACAGAAGCTTTAATACTAGGGCAAGGAGGGCACAAACGAAAAATCATATCATTGAGCTTAAGATTGAAACTTCTATCTGAAGCTGACATCTTAGCGAATTCGATGGTCCGACTGCACCTCATGGCACTCACTCAAGCGATCGGAGTGTTGCCACCTGAGTAGGAAGAGATCATGCTCCAGGGAAGGAGTGAGCAGCATGGCCCTTGAGGCATCTAAGCTTCGAGCCATGTGAACGGAAAATGAAGGTTCTCTACAGCAAAGGAATGCATCCAAGAAAAACGAGGGAAAGTGGTCCTTGACTTTCCAGCAGTTTCTGCTGTGGCCACTCCTATGGGTTTGGGGCTTACGGTCGAAAACTGCGGCGCGTCCATGTGCCTGAGGTTTGAGAAACCAAACACAAGCTGCAGCACAAAGCACTGGTTTGCAAACGACATGTCCCAGCAGTGAATGAAGTGATACCTGGGCTTTGGTAAGTAAACAAGTCGTGTGGGCAAGAAGGGTGCACCAAGAACATGCCCACAAAGAAAGGACACCATGACAAAACATGTGCAAACGGAACAGTCAAGGCAACATGGATTAACTCCAGTAGTAGCAATATATTGGCAATATGGCAAGTACATAGCAGGAGTGATTCGATTCGTAGTTAAGGGAGCCCTGAAAGACCCATTCTCGGCATTCATCAAATCGCGATAGACAAAGAGTCATGGAATGGGGAAGCAGTAGCTCCTATATCCTAAACTCTAAGCCCTGAACCCTAAACCTGTCCCTCAACCCCTAAACAGCCCGAAATCCCAAAATCTTCTCCTGGGGCCCGGCCCGGCGGACTCCGGTGGAAGCGGAACAGGGCAGCAAGTAGCGTGAATGTAGGGTTTAGGGCTTGAGACCAGATCAAACAGAATCGTGAACAAAGCATAGAAGCTGGCAGACCGAAATGATGAGCAACATGTAACACTTGGAGGAGCAGTAAACCCTACTTAAAGGTCAACACCGAACCGGTGTTCGGCGCACCTCGCTTGCGCACTGCTCGGCTGTGAGAGGGTCAATCCTGCACGAGGATTAGGCGCCAAACTCCATGAGCCCTACATCCTCAACCTTAGCCTCTACTCCCGAAGCCCTAGACCCCAAATACTGAAACTCCAAACATCAAGCCTTACTCCCTAAAGCGCTGAAGCCCAAAACCGACGTCGAACCTGTCTACTCCGGCCCCGGCCCCCAACTTCGGCACCCAAGTAAGCCCGAAGCCAGCGCCCAAACCCTGGAGTCAGAAAACCATTCAGAACGACGTACACTCATGTGTATGTACTTTCTGGGGTTTAGGGTTTAGGGTTTAGGGTTCTCCAAGACATGCAGGTTCACATGGCCCAGCCGACACGAAATTGAATCCTATGGCAAATTGAAGCCCTAAAGGCCTAGACCTCGATCTTTCCCAGGTTCTGTTGCAAAGTCCTCTGCAGCCACAGGGACATCGGAACTGCTCGTGCTGCGGCACCTGCAGGTTCCAACAGCTCCATTGTAATTTCTATTTGGGGCTAACTTACTATAGAGTCCTAAATTGTGTAAGTGGTTAAACTAAAAAATACAATGGAGACTATCGGCAGGCCTCATTTTCGGGCTGCTTTTGCCGGCATGTCCCATGACCGACAAAACCCGTGTATCGAACAGATCCCAAAAGCAAGTGAGAGTGTCAGGATGCGGCAGCACATGGCTGGGGCTTGCCAGGCTTGTAGGGCTTTGTTTAGGGTTTAGGGTTTAGGGTCCCACACCCCGAAAGAAGAACGCTAAACCCGAATCCAGAAAGTTGCCCTGAAGCCGCAAACACTCTTTTGTCTCGAGAGGAAAACCGACCCCCTCAACCGCCCACACGCCGCCCCACCCACTGTGTGTCCCGCCTCCGGCGGAGTCTTTGGCCGCAGCAGCCGTTTCAAAGGCCAAGCCGCGCAGCAAAGCCTGTCAGTCAGTTTCTTGTTTTCTTGTATATCTTGACCAGAGCTTTGTAGGGTTCCATGTTCGGGATGTTGAACTTGAAGCATTGTTCAGGGCTTGGGGTGTATTATAGGCATAAGCCGTCCAAAACCCTCACGGCATGCTGTACTTCACTACTACAGACTTCTCATATACATACAGCCCATGTAGAAAGATTACCACACAAATGTACACTGTATACCATATACCTATAATACAACTCCTAGGTACATGTGCATATACCTATACTTGTGTATGCACGCATATATACTACACACATATGCATGCATGCATGTGAGTATGTGTAAAGGCATGCAGGCCGGCAATTGAGCATGAATGCATGCATGCCTGCTTTCATGCATAAAAGCATGCATGCATGCACGCAGATAAGTGCACAAATATCTATCTAAGTATGTATTCAAGAGTGTGTATACGTGTGTGAGTGAGTGTATGCATGTATGTATGCACGTATGTAGGTAGGTAAGTCGGTAGGTATGTGTCTGTGCATGTATGCATGTATGCACGTATGTATGTATGTATGTATGTATGTTGGTATGTATACACATATGTGTGCATATACATATGTGTGTGTGTGTATATATGTATATATATATATGTATATATATATATACACATATGTGTGTGTGTGTGTGGGTGTGTGGGTGTGGGTGTGTGGGTATGGGTGGCGTGTGTATGTGTGCATGTATACATGTATGCATGCATGTTGTGTTACTTTTTGCTTTATAAGTCTGTCCACCCACACATGGCCCAAGTATGAAGAAGGCATCGTAATCCATTTACTTAAGATAAAATGCACGCAGGGCTGCGGCTCCTCTTTCCCGCCAGCGCCGTCTTTCGCCAAGCTCGCCGCTAGCTCCAGCCTCAGCGGGAGCGCGGACTGTTGAGGTTCAAGGATTATCTCGGGTCCTTGAAAACAACATGCGTTTAGAGGCGGCGTACTATATAACTGCAAGCCCTTGGCTATGTAAGCAAAGTCCTTGAGCATCTCGAATTTTAGGAGGAAGCAGCTTGCTTGCGAGAACTTAGGCAGTGGGAAACACCCACGTTCCCCAACCCGAAGCCCAAAATCAAGAAAACTCGGAACGGACAGCTGAAACAAAGGCCTTACACCCAAAGAGTCGCACACGCCTTTATGCAAGGCGGCCAGGGTTTGAGGTTTTCTCCGCATATACAGTTCGGACCTAAGAAAGAAACAAGAAGATCAACAACAACTGAGCTGAGGTCAAAATAGGGCCGATGTGCCCCACAACGATTAAAGCAGCAGAGCACTTCGAGGATCCGGAGACTTGTAGTAAGTGCAAGATCAAAAGTAGAGCAATCGGCGCTCCAAGTAGTTCTGGTGTATATACCTTTAGGGTTTAGGGTTTGGGTTTAGGGTTTAGGGTTTAGGGAACCCTAAACCCTATACCTGACTTACACACTCACTAAACTTAAGCCCTAAACCCCAAACCCCTGACACCCAAAGCCAGGATTCCCAAAGCCTAAATGACCCCCGCAACCCCAAGCCCCCAAACTCCCAAACCTTAAATTCGTTTTTTGTTTTTGTTTTTAAGGGCCCTTTTTCGATCCGCAGGTTCGAAAGCCTCAGTTGAGGCGAGCTCTGTAAATTCGGGTTTAGAGTTCAGGGTTTAGGGTTCCTTCCGTCTGCACGAAGCACTACCGACCCAAATCCTAAACTCGGACCTCAAACCCAAAAGTACCGAGGCCATTGGCGCTGGCCGGCGCAGACGTTCGGATCGCTTGTCGAGGGAGGCATCCTGCTCGTGTTAGCAATTACAGTAACTACAGACTTACAATACATTTGTTTATAGGAACCGAACCCTACAGCTCTAAGGACTCATAGTATGAGGCTTTTGAACCCAGGGAGCATACTAAGTACAGCTTCTGAGACCATTTTGAGCCTTCGGGTAACGAATAGTCTGTTGTCTTGTATTCGGACGCACGGTTCAGAGGCAGCCCAGGCCTTTGGCTGATGTTTGGGATGAAGAAGGGTTCTTACAAGGGCTGTATGAAGGTCTCAAACGGGCTTCATAGTGGTTTTTCAAGGTCTTCAGGGGTGCTGCAAAGTGTGGCCGCAGCTTTCTGAAACCCGGACGGGCGATCTTCGATGGCGGCATTGCCATTGCAGCTCCAGTGACAACGGACCAGACGATGATACTTGCACGACAGTTAACTACCAGGATGATAACACCGATAAACATCGTCCCGCTGATGGCACTGACAGTGATATTGAGAACATGGCGATGGGAAAACTCCATGAACGTGATGCTCTTGATGACGGTGACGACCGTGATGCTCTCGATAAAAAACCCTGCCAGTACAGAACATGCACATGCCAATGCTTTTGTGCTGCAGCCTACTACTACCGCCGCTACCACTACCGCAGTACTACAACAAGGACGGGTACAAACTGAGGACGAGGTCAATCTACGCCCCCCGACCCCCGCGCCTGGATTGCCCAAACTATCCGTCCGAAAGTCTCATCACTGAGCTCACTCAAAGGCAACTTCTCCTCGCGTCGGTCACTGCAAGAGGGTCTCATCACTACTGTTGATGCCGAAAATCCTGCATGACCTAGATCATCGCACATATTTCACGTCGCACTGTCCATTTTCCCGCAACCCCTTAGTTTCAATGTTGAATCGGAATGGGGTCATGCAGGATTTTGGGCATTCGCACAGGCCCAGGTTTTAACCCCTGCATCAATGCAATATTAAAATTAGGGGTAGCAGGGGAGCCATGGGGATGTTCAAAGTCATGCAGGATTTTGGGCATCAGCCGTATGGAGTACGACTCAAGCCTCTGTTGTCCCAAGTTTGTGGACAGGGCTTTTAAGGTCTCATCGGTGTCGGCGGCGATGGATGTTGATGGTAATTTGCGTGGAGCAGAATTCTAAACGAACCATCATGCTCTTCATGATGAACCCTAGACCTGAGCACACACAAATCTTGCGAACACAGTACGAGCCTAGACACGGACTATACTGAACCCTATTCACATCCTGTGTTTGGGGGCTGGAAAAGCATGAACGGCCTAGACGCCTGGGTCCCACGTCCATAGAAACACCAACAACTCTGGACCCCACGCTGAACCCCTCAACCCTAAATACTGAACCTTATAGTGGAACCCTTCACTCCCCGAAACATTGAAATTCCACTTCCCAAACCACGACAAGTTGATGCTGAACCCGAGCCTTAAAACTTCCGAATCCTAAGCCCTACCAACACCCTACCTGTGGCCCGAAGAACCTACATGTTTGGGCTTCCTTAACATGATGTCCCTATCAGAAATGGACGATGTGGGGCCCCTGTTTTTGCACGCACAAGTTTTTGCCCTGGGGCGTTCCACCCTGTTCCCTATATTCTAATGTTGAAAGGAACCTTCTTTAGGCAAAACCTTAACCTACCAAAACCTACTTTTTTGTAGGGTCCCTATAAATTCCATATTAGGGTTTATAATAAGAACCTACAAAAAAGTAGGGTTTGGTAGTTTAAGGAAACTCCAGCTGCCTGATGCACGGGTCATTACTGCAGAAGCCCTGAATCTCCTAACGGCAAAAGCCCGTTTGGACTGAGTTGCTAAACCCAAACCCTACTTGTCGAGCATCCTGGGGAACTTACGGTTAACCTTTGGGAGTGTATTGAAGTATATTTAGTTGTGGTACTGGGTACTGTACATTCCCTATCGAGCATGCGCAATTTCCCACTGGCAACACCTAGATCCTATTTCTGCTAAAACGAAATTCCGTGAAGGAAAGCTCTAAACCCTAAACCCTCAACCGTAAAATCCAACACAAACTAAATGGAGGCTCCAACGACGGCACAACAAACCTAGAAGTCAAAGCCCCCAAAAAAATTAGTCGCACCTTCCATTTGGCTGAAGGTCTCCACTACAGGGGCCTGCGTGAGGAGACGAGAGGAGAATATGGTCATTTCGGGGGATAGCGCATTACCATGTTATGGACAGACTGAAGGAGAGAACGATAGAGGCTAGCTATAAGGGAATACTGCTGCAAATCATTCAGACCATTTCAGAGCCCTATCTTTCCCAGCTAAACCCAAAGCCCTAAACCCTAAAACCCTAAACCCCAAACCACAGCTCCTTCGAGAAATGGGAGAAGACGTGCTTCCAAAGCCTCACCACACTAAGGCCTCGAAGTTGCGCAGGGAGATCAGAGCTTGCCTACACCAAGTCCCCTAAGCCCTGAACCTTGGCGGTTTAGGGTTCAAGGTTGCCTAGTTATAGTCTCAATTGTAGTTCCTTTTGGGCCACCTTGTAAAATCCTATATATAAACTTAGAAAAACCAAAAACAAGGAAGTAACATGGAAAGCACCAGCCCTGAACGCCATAGTGTCACGCCAGTTTCCGACTGCAAACATTTCTGCCTGCTGTTTAGCACTATAGGGCTTCATCCCACCAGTCCCTACATTGAAAGAGCCAAACTTGGGGTTAAGCTGAGGGCGGGCCAGACTCACCAGAAAAACCTAAAACTTTAACCCCTGGGCTCAACATAGCCCAAAAGGTCTGTACCTTAAACTAGCATAAACCCCCACAAAGTAGGCCTAGCTATAGCACCCAACATAAAAAATGAGGGACCCTGCAATCAAGGTAGGTTTTGGGTTTCGGCAGTTCAAGGTATAGTGAGGCGCTTGGAGCCCAACATTTGGCAATCTCAGTTCTTACAGCCTTACCTACAGTGGGGTTTAGGGTTTTGAGTTGAGGCTTGAGGGGTTGGGGTCACAGTCTCCACTGTAATTCCTTTTCCGGGTTACCTTATAGGATCCTACCGATAAAGTTGGTTGAAGCAGAAAGGACTAGGATGGAGACTATAGGTAGGTGAAATGAACCAAAAGACCCATGTGCCATCATTGATATGAATGAACCAATGTGCGCACCTTTAAAAAAGTCTGTATTTAGGAGACCCTTTAAACAGAAAACACCAAAGACTGCAGTCTTGAACCCAAAGTCCCAAACACTGAACCCTGAGCCCGACCTCTACACCGTTGCACTTCAATCCCGTCTCGAGGACCCCGGCGAAGCGTCAGGGAGCCGAGATGGAACTCGTGCAGCGTCGCGCCTTGTCGGCAATGCAGCTGCTTCCACGGTTAAGGTAAACTGTTCGTCTTAGTGGGTATCGGTGTTGTTAAGTGTTCAGCATGTGAGGGTTTACATGGGTTTGCTGTCGAGGGTTTTTGGTGTTCAGTTGTCCAGGTCATACCTTAAATTACGAAAAACCTCATATGCGGACGGTGCCTTCCAGAACCCTGTTTCGGATTTTGCAGTAAGACCCTACAACAAAAGTAGCTTGTGGCAGCCTCAGGCAGACTGAAACGCTCCGACCTCAGGTGACCTCTGCAAGAATGGCCAGCACAAAAAACACCTTCAAGAGTTCAGGGTGTGTCGGGTTTAGGTTCCGAACACGTTTACGATGGTGACACACATGCGAAACCAAGTTAGTCAATGCTGGCAAGCATTTTCTGAGGTACAGGTTAGATCCGAATAGAGTGGCTCATATCGGTAGCAGTGGTGGTGGTGGTGGTGGTGGCATGGTGGTGACATGGTGGTGGTTTTAAGTTTTGGTGGTCCTACGCTGCACCCTAAACCCATAATCCAATCGCCTCGACCTCAAACCCACGCATTACCCTAAACCTCAATCTCAGCAGCTTCTCAGCCAATACCCTTAATTCATTGATAACAGCACTACAGTTCCCTACATACATATCCCTGAATTCTCAACCCCTTAACCCAATGCCCTAAAAGTTCAACACAGGAACCCTGACTACCTAAATCTCCCTACACCTAAATCTGAACACCTCAGTAACCTAAACCCTCAGTCTTAATCCTAAACGCTAAACTGCCGAAGCAGAGGAAGATAGGAGATGGGCCTGCAAAACTCGAAAGCTCGCCCTCCGGGGGCTCAAGATCTCCTCTACATGGGATTATGTTGTTCTTTGTGTTGGTGTTGTGAGTTTTTTGTTTGAAGGCCCTTTTCCGTCTGCAAAGATTCCCTTGCTACAGAAAGCCCGGAATGGGCGTTCCGGGTTTAGGGAATCGGGTTTAAGGTTAATGACTGCCCCTTCGGGCGAGACGTTCGTGGGGGGGGGCGTGGGGGTGCGGGGGTGGGGGGGTGGGTGCGGGGTAGGGAGTAAGGGATTAAGGTTTGCAGCTCCTTTTCGTGTCTTTTTGTTGCTCGGTGTTGTCATGTTGGTTGAATTTCTTTTGTTAGGAATTAGCTTCGGGTTTTGTCGAACGTGGTCTTGATAGTGAGATGATGGAACACGGTTTAACGCATGTGCATGTAATAGATATAGATACAGATGTAGATACAGATATATAAAGGGTATGGTACACACACATACATACCTATGTAGACATATACATACTTATGCGTGTATATATATATATATATATATATATTGATTGACAGACATGTGTATGTACAACGGTAAATAGTAAATGAACAAATAAATTAATGGACAAATAATGAAATAAATCAATACATAAATATCTGTATATATATATGTATATATATATACATATATATATATATACATATGTGAAAATGTTATGTAATCTGTTGCGGTGATACATATGTATATATATATATACTACTATGTGTATATATACTATATATACATATGGAGAGAGAGAGAGTGAGAGAGAGATACTCTATCTTAAGGAGTTAGGCTGAACGCTGAATCCTGCACCATGCTGTCCAAAACTTCTTTCCATCCTAGTGATGAAACCCTATGCTAGGCGTACTTTAGGGGCCTTAATAATTACCTATATTCTTTTGGGGGTTCCTTATTACTAACTAGAGTATAATGGGCCCCGAAACCCTATTCTAATGATTAATCATGAAGGCCCCTATATTATGTAGGATTCGTCTGCAGTATAGCAGGTCGACGGCCAGTATTTGGGCGTCAAGCCCTACGCGTCCAAGCATTCCTTATTCTGGGACTATAAGGCCTTTTTGGGTGCGCAAACCATAAATTTGCCATACATCAAGCATTCCTTATTCTGGGACGTCAGGGCCATTTGTTACCCCAAGACCAGAACTCCAGACTACTTGGCCTCAGAGTAGGACTACACAAGCAGTCCTTCGTCTTCGACTTCCCGTCGGCACTGCCTCAGACGCAAGCTTCAGTAGCCTCCATCAGAGTGGAATCTTCAAACCTGCGCAATTCCAAACCCCAAAACCTTAAACCCAGAACCCCCCCCGCCCCCAAACACCAAATCTGGCATCCTACCCTAAACCCTAAACCCTGAACTTGAGACTCTTGAACTCTGGGATGCTTCAGATTTGCAAGATCCCAAACAGCCATAGACGTCTTCCTGCCAACAGAAATAGCCGCAGTATACAGATGGTTCAGGGTTTGGGGTTTAGGGTTCTTAGAGATAGTTAACCCTTGATTATGAAACCTGCTTTGACATAATTACGTCAGGGGTTTGGAGATCAGGAATACTGAAGCGTCTGGATTCTGGGTCCGAGGATGTGATTGAGGGTGGGTTTGATGGTGAAGGGTGAAGACTGTATTTCAGCGGTCTGGGCAGAGTCCCCAAACCCAGAATTTTCAATCCCTGTAGAAGATCTACATCACTGCTGCAATGAGTGCCGTGGCTGTACCACCCCCTATACAGGATGGGGCTGCAGGTAACGATTGCTGTTAGGAATATGGTACTCGGGACTTATCATCCTACCACTTGTACAGTCGAGCCTTCGATTCAGGGTTTACGCTTGAGACTGCAAAGAACCCTATACTCCCTAAACTCTAAACCCTAAATGATGTAGGAGGCCATTGACGTTGACGGTGAATCATTGGGTTTAGCACTGAGGGAGGGCCCGGTAAGTCGGGGGGCAGAAATCGGCGTTGACACGGCCTTGCAAGAATTTTCCTGCATGGGAATATTGCTTGGTTGGTGTGTGTGTGTGTGTGTTTAAGATTAGGCCTTGTGACAAAAAGTTGCGCTTGTAGATGTGTGCAGTTCTTAAGTTGGGCTTCCATTTACTTCCATGTACCAGTCTTCACTAAAACAGGATCTCTGTGAAACTTAAGGGCTGTCTCAACGTCGTCCTACCAATGATTCGGTACGGTTTTAACCCAAAGGGTCCAAAGGACCAATCAGTAGGTACTCCGCTGTAGGATAGTCGCTATGTAGGATACTTTTGCAGAGTATATGATAATTAGGTACTTCGACCCTTTGGGCAAGGGCTATGAACTCTGAAATACGAAGCCGACAAGCGCGAGGTTATGATCTGCTCTCTTGCGGGAAGGCTCTCGTTTTCCTTGGGCAGCTGTCGAAGATGCTTATCCGAGAACCCCTATAAACCCTAAACCACCGAACCCTAACCCCAAACTCCGTAACTCTAATCCTAAACCCAATTCCTGAGTAGCCCTATTTGAAGGTTCATGAGGAGTTATAAGTGGAGTTATATGTAAGTCCCCTAATACGGGTGATAACTATAACTGTAGTTATCCTACATCTAGCCCTCCCCTACTTATAACTACCCATGAACCTTTAAGTATAGCCCCCTTACTTAAGGAACTATAGAACCCTTCTAGAATCCTTATTATAGAGCCCTTATAGATCCTTTAAAGGAGCCTTTTAAGCCCTACTCCTAAGCCCTTGTTATAACTACCCATGAATCTTCAAGTAGACCTATACCCTTATAGAATCCCTATTGATCCCTTGAAAGGAACCCTTTTAGTTCCCCAAAGCCCTCACTCCAGCAGATCTTGGGCTGCCGGCTGCAGCGCCGTGGCCCAGAAGTCCATCGCGGCTGTTAGGAACTCTTCCGCCGGACTGGAGCCCTGAGGGGTTATAGGGGTTGACAGGGTTTAGGGTTTAGGGGTTTAGGGCTTATAGGGGTTTAGGGTTTATAGGGGTTTAGGGTTTATAGGGGTTTAGTAGGGTGCAGGATGTAAGATGTAAGGGTTTAGGATTTAGGGTATAGGGCTTACAATAAGGGTCCAAGTACCTAATTATCATATACTCTCCAAGAAAACCTACATAACTACTATACTAAACCCAACTACCTACTGATTGGGTCCTTTGGACCCTTAGGGTTTAGGGATAAAGAGCTAAGATACATCGGGCTCAGGGTGGAGAGGGCTCAGGAGTTCGTTGGTTTAGGAAATAGAGGCTTGGGGTTTAGGGTTTAGGGTTTAGGGTTTCGGATTTAGGGTAAGTTTAGGGTTTAGGATTTAGGGTTTAGGATTTAGGGCATAGGGTTCAGGGTTTAGGATTTAGGGTTTAGGATTTAGGGTTTCGGGCTCAGGACCTGAACCGTGTTTTGGTTTAGGGTACAGGGTTCGTTAAAGGCATACTAAGAGGGTCTAAAAACAATAATGGGGATGGCCCTTTGGGACCTAATTAATTCCATAATGGTAGCATATATGGACCCTCTGGGAAAGTTAGGGCTTAACAGGGCTTGTCGTGCATAGTAAGTTCCAAGGGCTTTGGGGGCTTCTTCTTTCTGGCTTGCATCCTGAAGTTAGCGGGCTCGTAGGGCTTTTGCAGTTATAGGGCTAACGATAGGAAGAGGTTAATTAAACAGCTTGTGAGGTCCATACAAGTTACAGAGATCACCCGGTCATTGACTTCCAGGATCATAGGGTATGTAGACCTGTTTACCGGTTTGTGAGGCGTACTTAGGCTACGGCTTAAAGGTACAGGAATCTTTGAGGTTTAAAAGTTTCGGGTTGAGACCTTTCGGGGATAGTGTGGATTTAAGGCCCGAGGGTTCGGGGCTAATCAATTTAATTGTCTGAGCTTCGGGGATTACGGTTTTAGGGCAGGACGAGGCACTTGTTTCCCCTACTGCGGCCGTCGACGATGAAGCGAAGCTAGGTCTGATTGAATCTACGCGACGAGACTACTTTCCGACAACATCTATAAAGAAAAAGCTTCCAAAGTTCGGAAGCATCGTCGCCGCTGCGACATGAAGTTAACCCAGTGGTTGCTACAGAAGCTCGAACTAACGAAAGAAGCCGCTGATCTTGCAAGGTCAACAAGGAAGGCCATGTCGATGCTTGATGGGTCTTACTGTCGGTCTTACTATGGGCCATCATGTACCCCTCAGCCTACCCGAAGCCGACGATTACAGCGAGGGTTTGGAGCATCTCGGGCCAAAGAAGAAGTTCATCGGCCAAGAGGACCATCCAAAATGTCGCTCCCGAGCCCCTTGAAGAACCTATACGACTGGGCTCTGGTTAAGAGATAGCTACCATAATAAGGAAACCATATTATTCACTATAGATCCCTGTTGTGGTAACTTACATTACATCAAGAACCCAGAAGAAAGCGGCTTGGAACTGAGGACAAGAAAAGCTGCTGGAAGGGTCTAGATAGCCTCTGAACGCTAAACGTCTCGGCCTCAACCCGAGCCCTCTAACACGGCCTTGCCCCTGTAGCGCTTGAGAGGGACTTGTCCCGGTTCCTCGGCAGGGAATTTGAGGGCTTGGAGTTTGGAGCTTCAGGTTTCATTCGGGGACCACGCCAGTAGGATGGAGTACGGAGATTTGTCTCAGAATCCTCACTTCCGCATGTATACCGTTACTCTACCTGTTGTAATTCTTTTGTGGTTCGACCGATTTTATATGTAGGATCCGATAAGGTGACGCGAAAAAGGTATTCACAGTTCATCTCGAGTTCTGGAGGCGAAACAAACCCTTGAACCAAATCTGCGTAGATGCCTCGCAATCGTCTGAACCCTTCTTCAACATAGAATTAGGGTTTAAGGATTTAGGGTTTAGGGTTTATATCTAATACCCTAAACCCTCGACTCGAAACCCTAAGCCCTAAACCCCGATCCATAGCTTCAAGGCTCGCTAACCTCGGGGTTTCAGAGTCTCTCGCGCTTCCGCACTGAAGATACCTAGTTGTCGGGTATCGTGGGAAACCAAAGGTTAGCCTTTTTCATAATATGAGGATTATGTAGGGATTATACTACCCCAAAAGGTTAAAGGTTACCTACTCTACTACTAGGGTAATAGGAACGAGGCTTGTGGAGCGTATGCCGAGTTTCGAGAAGATCACAGCCTTCAACAAAGACAGCCACACTAGGAAACCCTAAACCCGAAAGCCTAAACCCTAAGCCCCAAACCCTAAACCTAAACCCTAACCCCAAACCGACCTAAACCCCAAACTACTAAACCCGAAATCGTAAGCCCCAAACCCTGAACCCTGAACGCTAAACCGGTCTCATTTCAAGCTTCAACGAGCCCTAAAAGGCAGCCCTAAGGGTCCAAAGGACTCCAAAATCAGGTACTTAGGTTTCGGATAGTAGTTATGTAGGTTACTATTTGGGAGAGTATATGATTATTAGGTACTTGGACCCTTAGGGTAGGTTCTTTAGGGTCCATGAGGTTCTGCAGGAGTCTTAGTGGAACGGTTCAGGGTTTAGGGTTTAGGGTTCAGCGTTTCTAGGGTTTAGGGTTTCGGGAGCAAGTGCAGACAAAGCAAGACCCCCAAATGTCTCAGTTGTGCAGATTATGCTACCCTAAACCTGAACTACTGGGCCTGAAATGCTAGAATAACTAGAGTTTTGGGGTATACTTCTTTCCTCCTTAAACAGGAACTCTAAGGGTATACTTTGTAAGCCCTTAGCCCCGTAGCCTGGTAGTAGCCCCGAATCGAAATGCCTAAGCCCCCAAATCCGGATAGGGTTTAGGGTTTAAGGTTTAAGGTTTAGGGTTTAGGGTTTAGGGTTTAAGGTTTAGGGTTTAAGGTTTAGGGTTTAGGGTTTAAGGTTTAGGGTTTAAGGTCTAGCAAGGTTTAGGACCAGGGTTCGGGGTAGAAGCAGAAATCAAGCAAAACACAAAGGGGTGATCTCTGTCGGCTGTCCTTCGTTTCAGGTTTTGGGGTTGGGGGATCGTGTTTCTCTAACCTTCCTTGCTTCTACTGCACAGTGATCAGGATTCCGGTTCATCCCTGATTTGCAGTGCAGCGAAAAACAACTTAGGCCCACACCAAGAAACCTCGCCCCTAAGTCCTAAATTAAATCCTAAACCTCTGTATCAACTCTGCGCACCCTGGACCACTCCCTACCTTTGGCCCCCCAAAACCGACCTTTTTAAGAAACTATATATAGAAACCATAATGAGGAACCCTAAAAAGGTAGGTTTTACCGGCCACAGGTAGACCAAAACCCTGTAAATCCCACATCCTCCTTGGTTTTGAGGATGTGGCACGCTCCTCTTTGTCATCTTCCTCTTGCAGCTGATCTACATGCTTGGCAGCCTGGAGATGTGCAGAGATCTAGGCTGCGAAGCTGCTTAGGTTTAGGGTTTAGGCTTTAACGCCTAGATTTAGGCTTTAGGGTTTAAGGGTTAGGTTAGGGGACACCATATGTGCTTCGCCTCATTTAAGAACAGGCCATGGCATACTACACATACAGCCAAAGCCGAAGAACATGATACCTGAGCCCCAACCCGACAACTCGGGACCTCAAAACCGTAAGAACACAAACCCTGAACTCCAAACCTTAGCCATACGGCCCTAAACCCCAAACACCGAAATCCTAACCCAACCTCCATCCCCGAAGGCTGAAACCCGACACCCTAGACTCTGTAAGCCCCAAACCCTACAACACCTACATGCCAAACCCATGTTAGTTAAGTTTGCCAACAGCTCGAAGTTTGCAGGTTTATGGCCCTACACCCTGAACCCGAAACCTCTTAAGGAACCCCTTAGAGGAACCTTTAAGGAACCCTAAGCCCTAAACCCAGAGATTCAGGACCTCCACTCCAACGTCAGGTCTACCTCCTCTGAGTTGTAGCTTCCCCTAACGGTCCAAGTATCTAAATAGTAGGGTTTCAAGGTCCCAAAACCATTCAAAGTATAGTAGAAGCCAGAAAGTTGGAACATCATTATCCTCATGCCCTTAAGGTAAAGTATAAGGGATCCTAGCACGAATCCTCCTAAAGCCATGTTCCAACTTTCTGGGTTCTACTCTATGGATTTTGGGACCTGAAACCCTTCTATTTGGGTACTTGGACCCTCTAGGCAACATTCCCTGGGTCCCTGATCGTAACTATAGTCACTTATAGGGTTTAGGGTTTAGGGTTTAGGGTAGGATACTATACCCCAAACCCTTACGGATTTTGGGATCTTTGGGTACTTGGACCCTCTAGCTTCGGCCTAGACCCTAAACCCCCGAGCCTTAAGCCAAGCCCCAAACCCTAAACCCTAAACCCTAAACCCCTAAACCCTAAACCCCTAAACCCTAAACCCTAAAACCCTAAACCCCTAAACCCTAAACCCTAAACCCCTAAACCCTAAACCCTAAGCCCTAAAACCCAAACCCTAAACCCTGTTCGGGCCCCCAGAAGTATTTATGAGGCGACTCCTAAGGACGTCCTTTAAGGGATGTACTGTTTGGGGTTTAGGGTTTAAGGGGGTTAGGGTTCCTTTAAGGGATGTAGGGTTTAGGGGAGTTAGGGTTCCTTTAAGGGATGTAGGGTTTAGGGCTTAAGGGGGTTAGGGTTCCTTTACGGGATGTAGGGTTTAGGGCTTAAGGGTGTTAGGGTTCCTTTACGGGATGTAGGGTTTAGGGTTTGGGGTTTATGGGTGCTTTTTACGGGAAGTTCTAAAGCTTTAGTGGCCTCTCACACCTTGAGTACGAAACAGCCCCTCTTGTATCGCTTTCGGGATGTTAGGATTCAAGGCTCAGGCTTCTTTTTCACGCATGGACCCTGAATAACGACGCCCCGGACCCCCGAGCCGAAAACCGCACTGGTTAACAATTCTCCCCAAAAGGTGCATGTACCCAAGTTGTATAAACTTTGGCCGAAATGTAGTCCCGATATATATATATATACATACATACATACTTTGGGGCCAAAGTAACTACTATCTGGGCACATGGCCCCTTAGTAGGGTCTTGTGGAAGATGTTCAAAGTCCGAGGCGCCAAACATCATACCGAGCATCAGACAAACTGCAACAAGGGTCCATCCAAAAGCCACTTTTAAGAGTGAAACATTTTCCTACGAAGCCGCTAGACCTAATGGATGCCCCCAGAAACCTCACCTCCACCCTTATCCTAAACCCGAGACTGCACTTGACGGTTCTTGGAGGGCCTCTTGGTAGAGTTTGGCCGCGTCAGCCAGTGACGGCCAAAGCCGCGTCGCAGAGGTAGCCTCACGACGACTACTACATAAGGATCAGCGGACGTAGCTAAGTAGGGTCATATTGGATTTTCAACCCTAAACCCTAAACCCTAAACCCTAGGGCCTCGGCTCTTTTTCATGCCGATAACGAATACATTCAAGCCGTAAGCAGAAGAAACCCGGGCATGGTGTTCAATTCCGAGGCTGGGATTTTGAAGGCTGGAGGTTGATGCAACTCCCTAAACACTTCGACAGGGCAAGGTGCAACGTGTCCGCATATGTGTGAGAGAGAGAGAGAAAGAGAGAGAAAGAGAGAGAGAGAGAGGGGGGGAGAGAGAGGGAGAGTTGTGTTCTCTCTCTCCCTCTCTCTGTCGCTGTCTCTCTTTCTCGCACTCTCCTTCTCGGTCCATGTGTGTATACAGTCTGTATAAGCTCCACGAAGACGCATTCTATGACTCAAAGACTCAGCAACACCGCTTTGCAGTAAAGCGCACCGTCTCTTCGCAATTAGAACCCCGTGCCTTAAAAGATCAAGTACTGATACAACATCGGTGTGCACATCCAGGTTTGTGTTTACCCCTTTACACCCATAAACAAGCGCCGGGACAGGTTTCCTGCCGGTAGCCCCAAATCCTATAAATTGTACGTTACGACGCTTTATGAACCCTGAAGCCCTAAACCCGAAACCCCTAACCCTAAACCCGAAACCCCTAACCCTAAACCCTAAACCCTAAACCCCTAAACCCTATAAACCCCTAAACCCCTAAACCCCTCAACCCCTAAACCCTAAACCCCTAAACCCTAAACCCCTCAACCCTAAACCCTACAGGGCCCTACAGCCCTCCCCCCCCCCGCTTCCCGGAGCCCTAAAACCCTAAAGCCAAGCCCTAGAACCCCCGACCTGATGCCCCCAAAAAACGCGCCGAAAGCCCAAATGCATAACAAATCTAGAAACCCTAAATCCTAAACCTGAATCCCTAAATCCTAAACCTGAATCCCCAAACCCTAAACCCTGAACCCCAAAACCTATTACTATAAACCCCAATTCCTGAACCCGTCGCCTCCAGGTATGCCTGCGCAGCTGCCGCACCTGATCTTGATCAGTGCTTGTGAGCCTTGAAGAGGTTGGGGCTTGGAGTTGAGGGTTTAGGATAGAGTGTACCTGTAGTCTCCGTTGTAGTTCCTTTTGGGGGTTACCTCATAGGATCCTAATTATATATTTGGTTAAACCCAAAAAAGGAACTACAATGGAGACTATAGGTAGGGTTTGCAGGGTGTAGGTTTCTGGTGGAGAAGGGGCTGGGGTTTGATTTAGCGGCAAAGAAAGGGCGCAGGACATCGGATTTAGGGTTCCGGTGGAGAACGGGCTCATGCTACGTGCAGGCGCAGGTCCTAAACCCTGAACCCTAAACCCTAAAACCACTAAGCTGGGCTTTTAAGTAACCAGGGAGAAAAAAGTATAAACTTTTATTTCATAAGGGTTCCTTTAAGAAAAAAGTATTAAAGTATGGTATTATGGTACTCCAAAGCCCAGTAAGGGAATCGGGAGGCCAGCATGCGCTTTCTGAGCTCACCTCGCCGTTGTAGCCGTTAAAAGTTCTTGGGCGAACGTCATTCAGAATGCCCTCTTCAGAACATCTGTATCTATAGATAGACACTGAGAGTGAGAGAGAGGGAGAGAGAGAGAGAGGCACAGAGACAGAGAGAGGGTCAACGGCTAACCATAGATACAGGTAAAGTATGTACCTATAAGACAGGACCAGGAAAGCTCAAACCACTCCTGAGCAAATCAACTCAGATCCCACGGGAAACCCTTCAAGGTTTATGTGCTTAGTGCGTGCCTTTAGTCTGCATTGTAGTTCCGTTCTTTGCTTTAACCAGGCTTTTGTTTAGGGTCCCAAAAGTCCTACAAGATAGCCCAGAAAAGGATCTGTAATCCAGATTGCAGGCAGAGGTTCGAAGTTCAGTGTGGTAGTTTGACTATTTAGGTTTAGGGCTTTCCAGCGCCCTTCGACTTACGGCTCCGGCCCCTCCAGAATTCTGAAACTCTGACGAGCCGAACCATAAAGACAGTCCTAGACCCCAGCCCCCTCCCAAACAGTCTCTGTAGCTAGAAGTTGGAACATGGACGAATGATGATTAGTGCCAGGATTCCTTATACTTTATATTAAGGGCATGAAGATTATGGTGTTGCAAATTTCTGGATTCTACTATGCTTCCTAGATACCCATACCCACTTGACAAGGCCTTCGTTGGAAGCAGATGCAAAAATTTCTTGAACCAGAAAACACTAAGCGGCTCAAAAACCCGAGGTGTGCGATATAGAATTCAGAGAGTGGAGGGCATGCTACCCCTCTCCCCCCACCCAGCCCGCCCAGCACCACAATGGGTCCCCGACGGTCAGTCAGCGAGCCTGAGCAAGTCTGTTTCATAGCTGGGGTCAGCATGATGATAACAGGGTCTTGGGAGTAATATAGGGGCCATAATAATTGCAACAGGGTTTTCGGTGCCAATATATTATAATTGTAATAAGGTAATTGGTAATTATTTAGGCCCCCCATAGTACAGTACACAGTTGATTCAATTGTAACAAGTTTAGGGTTTAGGGTTCTAAGTGACTTGTTTGGCCGTTCGCTTGATATCCTGCTGGCTGAGCCCTTGCTCGGTCGCCAAAGCCTCGACCTACTTCCATCATCGTCGGCTATGTGGACCCTCTTCGGAAGCGACCCATGCTCTCCTCGGATACCATCATTACTAACCCAGAAGGTCCACGGACTCCTTGTTATAGGACTGTAGGGCCTTTTTAGGTACCAAGAACCATAAACAAGGACTACTTGGACCCTTAGGCAAGTTACTAAGGCGAGCTTGTGGAAGTTATGACCCTTGCAAGTCAGAGCTCGGATTGTTTGACTCGGGCCCTAAACCTTAACACCCAAAAAACCCTGAAACTCTAAACCCCCAAAACCCTAATAGACCCTGAACCCTGAACCCCAAACCCCTAAACCTTAAAACCCTAAACCCTGAAACCCTGAAGCCCTACAAACCTAAGCTCCGAGCCCCAACTGAAAAAGGTCCACTGAAACCGGAGTTTCCGAAAATGGGGCCCTTATAATAAGGATCCTACCATTTAGGGTACTATATTAGGGTCCCCCATTTTCGGAAACTCCCAAATCTGTCTTTGGACTAAATCCCTAAACCTTGGTCCCTAAACCCTTCAACCCCACAGCCCAACCCCTGAAGCTAAACCCTTATAGAACCCTTGAAGGAACCCAAAAAGGAACACCTGAGGAGACCTTAAAGGAACCCTTGCAGGAACCCTTAAAGGAAGCCCTAAGGAGACTACTTGGAGGGTCGGGGGACTTAGTAAGTAGTTTTTTTTAGAGTTACAAGCACCATAACCCCAATTAGGATCCTTATCTAAGTCCCCCGACCCTCCAAGTAGAGAATCTGCCTTTAGAGCAGAAGCCGAAGACCAGCGAGATGCCCGTCTTCTTCTCGTCCGCCCCCGTGAAGGCCTTGAGAACTATGGGGTTTAAGGGCATTTAAGGGTTCGGGTTTGCCAGGACCCCCCTAACAACGGCCCTTGAATAGAGCCCTTATGGCCCTTAATTGCGGGTATTGGGGGCATAATAGAGGTAGTTGGAGGGTCTAGGTATGGGGTTTAGGGGTTCGGGTTTAAGGTTTAGGGTTTAGGGTTTCGGGTTTGGGGTTTGGGGTTTCGAATTTCTGGTTTCGGGTGTAGGACTTAGGGTTTCGGCATTCGCGCAATAAAAACCATACAGTACGGTTTTTTTCAGGGTTCTTTTTATGACTTCCGTATACAAGTTCGGGGTTCAGGTGGGGTCACCGGTTTATAGGATTTCGGTATCTTTCTTAACGAAGCCCTTGCCCCATGTTGTCCGAGCTAGCCCAGTTGTCCACGTAGCGGCCACGCTCGCGAGTCGCGCGGCTCCAGCTATAGACCTTCGCCTTGCCAAAAAGGTGCTTCTCTCGTGTCCTCCCACCATGATAACCTCGGCGATAACCTCCAACCGGTTGGTCTCCTTCGCCCCATTTCTCCACCAGCTCCTCCTTACCAAACGGCGCCCGCGCGCCTTCCTTTGCCACAGGGCTTCGGCTGCGCGACATGGCGCAGCAGGGCTCGGTGGAGTCAAGGGTTTAGGGTTTCGAGTTTCTACAGTTTAGGGCAGTTTAGGGTTTCGGGCTTACCTACTGCGAATACAGTATACTGCTATATACTGTAATATACTATGGTATACGATACTATACTATACTATAATGTACCAAAGTTTACTTTAAACTATATCTACAATAATTTTAGCTAAAACGGAAAAGACTCGCAGGAGCCGATCCTCGCAGCGACCAGCCCAGAGTTTCTCAAGGTGGAGAAGTGACGTGCGTACTTCTGGGCATTCCGCCAAGGGTCCAAGTACCCACGGTTTAGGGTTTAGGGAGCAGAGCCACGGTTTAGGGTTTAGGGTTTAGGCTAATCACCATAGACTATCCAAAATAGTGGCCTACATACCCTGGGCACCAAAATAGCCCAAAGGCCTTCTATAGTATGGTCTTTGGGCCCAAAAGCCTTAATATATGAGTCCTTAGAGCCCTAGGGATAACTATCCTAAAACCGAGTACCTAATTGGGTCCTTTGGACCCTTGGGGTTCCGACATACGCTGCCCAAGGCGATCTGGTGACTATCGAACGTCGATATGCCCTAGGCCCTAAACCCTAAAAAGGCCTCCACAGACTGCTGGCTTAGAAACGCCCTGGTCAGACCAAAAAGCAAATTTCTATCGAGTTTGTGGAGTACAACAGTCCCAGGAGTATGAATGGGAGAGGCCCCTACTTCCCGGAGGACTCAACCCACCACACTGCTAAGGGCGCCATCCGGCTTCTGAAACCTCTCCCTCCCACCCAGACCCCAAGCCCTAAACCCTAAAAGCCCGAACTTTTCAAACCCTAAACACTAAGAGCCTGAACTTTATAAACCCTAAACCCCTAAACCCTACAAGTGAACGCACAAATCCCTCCCTCCTCGCCCCGCTTGCGCCGGTAGAGAACACCCGCGAGATCTGCAAGGGCTCTCACCTCGCAATTCGCTACCATAGGAGCCTTAATAATGAGGAGATGGTTCCTTTAGAGGGCTCCTTTAAGGGTTACTGTATGTGACTATAAGGGTTTAGTATAGGGGCCTTGAACTAATAATGAATAGGGTTTGGGTGTATGTAATACTGTAGGTAAAATAGGGAAGCTATTCAGGCCCCTATAGCATCGAAGCTCTTAAGCACTTCAGGTAAAGGTTTAAATAGGATTGAGGGTGTAGGGCTTAGGGTTCAGGAACGCTACTCACCAAATCGTGATCTGTGGAATGAGTTGATAACTATCCATCGCCTGTAGAATGCAGGTGCTGTTCGTCGGCATGTTGTCCAGGTTGCGTACATAGTTAAAACACCTGTGCATCTATTGTACTTAGTATGTTTTGCATTCGATTATAGTATGTTGCACTGAAAACTAATGCCTGCATGCATGAGCGCATGCATTCATGTGTGCATATGTGTATCTGTATGGGTATCTGTATGTCAACATGCATGTACAAATTTGTGTGCATGCATATACGTATATACATATATATATATATACACACACACATAATATGTAAATACAATGATAGTCAAAGCCCCGGCGTTTGAGGGAAGCCTGGCATTGAAGGTTGTCAGGGTGTCAATGCCAGATCTCAGTCATATGCTTACTTCCACATGTTGCAAAAAACAGCATGGTAAATGCTCAACTTGAATTCTCACCCTCGACCCCACTTGGACTACACCCACAGTATCCACTAAAGTCGGATCCAGCACAAATGCCCTGGACCAAAGCGAATCTTAGACGATGTGGTGCGCCGGAAAACCGCAAACCCTAGCTTAAATCACCATAACCTACTGTTTTGTCGGTTCTTAACATAAGCCGGGCAAACTCTAAATCCCAAATCCTGAATCGTTACCTTATAAATCCTGGCGGAAGGTATCACTGGGTCTCTACATTGTCCTCTGCTGTGAGTCTTGGGATCTACGGCCCGGAAAATCCTCAATGCTGCCTGGACTGTTCGAAGGATCGTGGGGCCTTTAAAACAAGGTCATGGAGTTCCTTGATTGGTGCTATCTGTGGTTATATAACTATAGATACTTTAGTTTTTAAGTTTTATGACCCTCCAAGTAGAAATGCACGCTTGGCTTGCAGAAGCCAGGCTCTTTGCGCAAGCTTTGAGGTGCGTTAAGATGCACAGCTCTATAGGCCAGAAAGTTGGAACATGGCTTTAGGAGGACTAGTGCTAGGATCCCTTATACTGTACCTTAAGGGCATGAGGATAACGATGTTCCAACTTTCTGGCTTCTACTATAGAGCTTTAAGGGTTGAAGTTCGAGGCTTGGTGAATAATTGCAGGCTACCGGGCTTATAACGCTTACGGTATTGAGGTTTCAGCTCAGGCATATCCGGTCTTCTCTTCGGAGAGCTAGGACTTTAGCCTATACCCTAAAATTTAAATCATGGTGGGTGGAACTTGCGGTTTGCAGGAGGAGTTTTTGGCCGGGCCACACGGAACAGGGCTTAGTTCTCAGAGTTTCGAGTTGCGTTGATGACTTAGGATGAAACCCCTGATTTCTACCTGAACCTTACATAACTTACCTTCTTAGCAGCTTCCTGATGATGATTTCCGTGTGGAAGCCCTTAAAACGCTATAGGTCTGTTGCGGCCCACAGAAGGCTTAAACTCCAAACCCCAAGGTGTTGAACGACCGAAAAAGTGTGCCGAGGCCGCGTCCAAAATCCCCGAACCTTCGAAGGTGGGCAGAGTCTGCACGGCGTCCTCCGCCAGAGTTTACATAGCGTTTAAGGTTTGGGGCTTAGGGTTTAGGGTTGTTTTGGGGCACAAGCCAAAGCCTCAAAACCACGCCCTTACACCTAAACCCAACCCTAAACCACCTGACCCCAGCACAGTCTCCACACCACAAAGCCACTGACGTCAGAAGAAACGCATTTGTCAGGCCCATGAGGTATCAATTCCAGTTTGGTGTAGGGTTTAGGGTTTGGGGTTCCTATACTATAGGGATTAGGGTTTAAGTTAATAGAATCCCCCCCAAAAGGTCAGCAATAGACTGATCTGGACTAAGTCTGTTTTTTGCTTCCACACCACAGAGTTCAGCCATGCACCGTACAACACCAAGCCCCGTTCGTAGCCAGAACGGGAAGGAGGAGCGTTCGAAAACCAGCAGCGGCTTACGGTTTCGGGGTTTAGGGTTCCTGAACTAGACCACGAAACCTGAACCTACAAAGCAAAAAATCCCTCAAATCCCTCAAGAGCAAGATGAAGCATGAACAAATCTCGGAATGAAGAGTAAGACCCCACACTTTTGGGTGTAAAATCTAGGTTTAGGCTTAATTACTTGACTTCGTCCTTACCTATAGTCCCCTTGTAGTTCCTTTTTCGCAGAACCAATCCTATATGTAGTATAACATAACTACGAAAGGGAACCCTAAACCCTGAACCGTGGAGACGCTTGATATAGCCAATTAATTCCCAGACCTTCCAAAATCCCTTAAGGAACATACCTTAAATCATAATAGGATCCCTAATATGATTTAAGGTATATTCCTTAATTAAGGGGATTTTGGAAGGTCTGGGTTGAGCATGGCGCCCCACCTTCAGCTGCGCGTGCAGGGACACCACAGACTCCTCCTGACGCGGCTGCAGGGTTTGAGGGTTGGCTGTAGGGTGAAGTACTACTAACCCTAAAGCCTGGCCGGTTTAGGGTTTAGGGTTTAGGGTTTAGGGTTTAGGCCCTAAACCCTAAACCCTAAACCCTAAATCCTAAATCCTAAACCCTACTTCTACTTGTGGGTCTCCATTTTCGGGGCTTCAGCGGTTTGCGACGGTTTAGGGTAGCACCAAGGGTCCAAGTACCGAAAAATCATACACTCTCCAAACTCCTAACCTACATAACTACTATCCCAAAACCGACTACCTAATTCTTGGGTCTCCATCTTCGGAACTTTAGGCTGGTTGCAACGGTTTAGGCATTCCTTAGGCTAAACCCGAAACCTTAAACCCTAAGGCCCTAAGGAACCTGTTCTGTTTGGGGGCCATGGCTTGGGCAAGAAGGCAGAAAGCCGTGAGACCGAGGCCAGGGATCTACTCAGAGAGCCCCAAAATCCTCTTGATTAAGGAATATAGGAGTTTCCGAAAATTAGGGTACCTTATTTGGGGGTCCTTATAATAAGGATCCTACTATTTAGGGTACTATATTAGGGTCCCCTATTTTCGGAAACTCCCATATAGCCTAAATCAGAATTTGAAGCCCCTTATAATTTAAGAAATTAAGGTACGGTATGTTGCTTAACTAAGGGGTATTATAGGCTTTCTGGGTAGGGCCTATTGGGTTCAGGGTTGAGGGTTTGGGGGGTTTGGACTAAAAGGTTTCGAATTAGGGTGGGGGTTAGTAGGATCGAGAGGTTTAGGGTTTGGGGTTCAGGGTTTAGGGAAGTTTAGGGTTTAGGCTGTTTAGGATGAAGTAGTGTTTGAAGGTACGTAGCCTGAACCACCAGGCCAAGAACGGTCATTGCATTCCGAAACACCACACCAGTTATCACCTCCATCTGCTTCTCCATCCGCACTGCCGCACTGCCCCTGTGGGACTTCGGATTTAAAACTCTGCATGGGGAAAAAGGCCAAGTCCTGCTGGATGTCTTCCCAACATAGCAGGGGTTTGGATTTACGGTTTAGGGTTCGGAAGCATAAGCCATATGCCGCATGAGGGTCCATGAGGGTCTGCGCACAAGGTTGTCACATAGGTTCGTATGGGTACGGCAAGCGGCAGGCCACAAATTACTAATTAACCAGTAAATACCGGCTGTCCACATCCTGCAGTCCTCGATTCGCCGATTTCTTGAGTCCCCACCCTCGAGAAATGCTAACGAGATCTGCTAAGTCTTGCTGTCTTAAACTTTGCGTTCTTGGATGTAGGCTGAAGCGTCCTTGCCTGCATGCTGCAGCTGCTTCTTTCAACCCATTCCGGTCTGGCTTGCCTGAGGCTTTACGGCATCCTAAACCCCAAACCCATCCAAACCCATCTAAATCTAAACCTTAAGCCCTAAATCCGAATTTTAAACCAGCCACATGTGTGGCGTCCGGTGCCGCACCGTCGAAAAGGAATCTTCGGGCTGGTGCCCCCTCCGACAAAAGACTAAGATCTCCCATCCGCCTTCCTACATCCGAAACGATTTGAAGCGTTCGTGCCATCCTAGTCCCAGCCCCGCACCCTGAACCTGAACCGGAAGCAATCCTAACACCCCAAACCCTAAGCTGGGCCTACACCAAAATCCATCTCTGGGAGCCTCTGCATTCCGTCTTGACACTGACCTATAGTCTTCATCGTAGTTCCTTTTGTGGTTTGACTTGTGGTTTGACCAGATGTATATTCAGGATGCTGTAGTAAGGTAACCCAGAACAGGAGCTATAATGGAGACGACAAGTAAGCCACAACCCTATAATGCCTTGGTTTTGCATTCAATCCATCCATCGCTTTTGAGTCTATCACTGTTTAAGGATGCCCTTAAACTACACATCGCTCTTCGGTCCTTGAGAAAGTCTGGCTTCGGCTCGACCTCACACCCAAGAGGATTCAAAATAGGGTTTAGGAATGTTTAGGATGTAGGAGTTTCGGGTTTAGTGGTTTAGGGTTTAGGGTTTGGGGAAGTAGGGGCGGTCATAATGAGACGAGCGTTCTTTTCCAGGCTTCGTGCAAGTGGTTCTATCCGGGTTCCTACAAAGTCTTGTTCTATTTATGGTGGCCTTCGAAAAGTGCGTTGGTGGGGGGAGGAGGGATATTATACTGCACCTATCATTACAGAGTCTATAAGGGAAAATTACGGCTGCTTGTTCGGGCCCCTATACTAGGTAGTGTTCAAGGTCCAAGGCCAAACTCTTCCTGGTTTCGAAGTTTAGCAATAGATTTGTGAGTTTTTTTGACTTGAGCTACTTTTGCTTTTAAACCTTAAAGCTTTCAGGTTGCCACGTTTGTGTTTGTTGAGCTCTGACCATGCTTAGGGCTTTTAAAGGAGCTCGTGGTATGTGTTTCTTATTTCTTTTTTTATAATGTCAGAGGGCGTGGAAGGGCAAACTCGGTTAACAAGGACTGTTTCACACAACCATCTCTAAGGTATGACGGGAACTTGGAGGCCAACAGGGTTTCCCTCTCTGATTTTTTACAGGGTGCCGCAGGGAGGGGGGTACATGGGGTGTAGCGTGTTCAGGTTCGAAATATATGATTTTGGGATGCTTTGGGGTTTGAGAACTGGGTGAAGGGTTTCGTGGGTTTGAATGAAGCTTGGTTGAGGCCCCATCAACATGATCATCATCATCTGTGCTTTTTTGGTCGAGCTCTAGCAAAACACACGATCAGCTTCATGCCCACGAACCGTTACATGCCATGAATACTGACTGCACTGCCCGACGAAATTTAATGAGGACTGATACCCATACAGTGCCTTTCTGCAGGTAAACGCAAAGTAGCGCTAAGGCCGGTGTTTAACGTCTTACGGCCTGCCTTTGAAAACCATGCAATTTCTGTTGATGGGGCCTCCAGAACAGCTAGAGAAAAATCCCCAAGCTCGCGGGCCCGATAAACTCGACCTTGGCGAGTTGTGCAGCAAGCGCTGACACAGCCTTCGCCGAGTCAACCTGCAGAAGAATGATTGGGATACTTTGAGGAGTGTGGGCTCTTACGGGCACGAAAGCGGAAAGGAACACGAACTTGGGCGAGCAGGTGAAGTCGCGATCTGCCGGAGTGTTTGTATGGGATCCTGTTCGAAACCGTCTTATAAAACAAAGGATTTAACATCTTTTTGCAAAGAAACTTCGTGGGAACAAACATCCAGAAATCAGCCAGCATTTCCTGAGCACCAGATCGGATGCACTTTCAACGCTTGATCATTCTTGATCGCAAAACCATGCAACGGAGTCTGAGCTTTTCGACGACCTTCAGCAGCATAATCTTAAAACCTCTACTTCATCGCCGTGTGTCAGAACCTCGAAAACTGAGTAATCTCGGAACCCTAAACCCTGCACCCTAAACAATCTTGAAACACTAAACTTTCACCTTTTAAACCCTGAACCCTATACACCCTAAACCCTCCCTTCTAAACCATTCGGAAACTAGCGGTTTGCCCATTATGGAGATCGCACTGGTCTCCAACATAATAACTATAGCCCTCAGGGTGCAAGTACCTAATTATGATATACACTCCAACATAGTAACCTACATAACTACTATCCCAAACCCGAAACCCTAAACCCTAAACCCGAGAACCTAGTTAAAGCACCTTTTCGGGCCATTGGTGTAAGGTCCTGCACAGGTTCTGGGTCATATTCTTCTACTAACTAAGAGTATTTAGGGTCTTCAGTCAGGACATAATACTATGTTACACTATGATTGTCTATATAGGGATCCACACAAGGAGGCCCTATCTTATTACAAATGGCTCAAACGTCTCCAATGACTCGTAGCCTGACGCTGACCACTGCAAAGAAATGGTTGCACAACCAGCCACGAGAAGATGCAATGGTTTCAGGTTCCCGTACGACATTCCTAAACCCTAGACCCTGTATATACAGAGCCTTGGAGCCTGAACCCTATATAGGCGCAACCATATGTACTGAAACCGCCGCAACTCGCATGTGGATCTTGGAATACAAGCTGGATGTTTGGGCCTCAAGATCTAAGCTACCTCGAGAGCCCTACATCCCGAACCAAAAAAGGATAGAAACCTCAAGGCCACCGTCATCTTCAATGGTTTACGGCTTTGGGGTAAGGGGTTTCAGGGTTTAAGGACTTTGGGTATTGGCGTTTTGGGCTCATGGGTATTGGATTCAAGTCCACCAGCAAACCCTCTGCTCTCGTGGCTACAAAACTGAAAGCAGCAAGCGCAAGAGTTTTCCAGCTAACTTCAGGCTTGGAGACCAACCTACACACTAAGTTTGGGGGTGGGTTGGGAGATCGCCAAGACGCAACCCGAAACTCAACCATAAGCCCTAAGCCCCAATCAGGTATGGGTTTAGGGTTTAGGGCTTAAACCCTACACACTAAACCCTAACCCCCTAAACCCCTAAACCTTAAACTCTAAAACTCTAAACCCTAACGCCTAAGCCCTTAGAGCTTGACCGTGACTGCAGGAATCTCCCGTTGCAAGGCTGGCTCCGAGGCCGTTTATGCTTCTGGCTTGGCCCCACCATGTGGAAGGCTTCCTTATGTTTTGTGCTTTAGGGTTTATAGGGCTTAGGTTGTGGAAGGCGCTTCCTTACGCTTTAGGGTTTAGGGTTTCGGGTGTGGAAGGCGCTTCCTTATGCTTTAGTGTCTCAGTCTCAGCCCAACTAAGCGGTGGAGAAGGATGTACCATCAGTACCACTCCTGCTTGAAACACTGCTTCGCAACAGTACCAAGCTCGAAATCATCTGTGCCCCTGGCTCTCTGGTTCTTAATAGGGAATGGGGGAATGGGTTATAGGGACTACTATAAGGGGCCCTTAAGGGACTATCATGGGATCCATTCCCCCATTCCCTACTACGCACCAGGGAGCTGGTATTAAGGAATTCGAGGAGGGGCTACGCGGAGCAACGAGGATGCTTGGCACCAAACCCCCTACATCGTACAGAAGGCCTGAAGCCTCATATAGGGGCCTTAATAATTAGAATAGGACTTTGGGGTGCATGCGGACAGAAGTCTGAGGCGAGTACTGCAGAGGATGTCTAGAATAGGACTTTGGGGTATATTATACAATAGTTATTATAATACGGAGCTCCCAGAATAGTATTGGTCATTATTTAGGCCCCTATAGGTTTCCCACACACTCGGGTCCTTCGAGCCGCCTGAAGCCTACCTGCCCGGAAGAACAACGACAAGCAATGCAACGATCACAGCATTCCCCAGAGGGTCCATAGCTACGGTTGATGGACAAAGTCCTGCATGACCTTAAGGACTCTAAACTATGGGAATTATGGTATATTCCTTATAATGGGAAATGCAGGATTTTGTCCATCAACAGTAGCTACCAGTATGGAATCACGCCCTAAAAGACCATCCCTATTATGGTTTTAGGGACCTAATTCCATAATGGTAATATGCCCAGAGAGCCCAATACCCCTTCACTAGGGAATATAGCTTGAATCATAAGATGAAGCCCTATATAATTTAAGCCATATTCCTTAATTAAGGGGTATTGGGCTCTCTGGGTGTATGGACCCTTAAGGGTTCGTCACCAACCCCACAAGCCGAATCCTACACCTTACCCTGTAAACCTCAGCCCAGGCCCTAAACCCAACACCCTAGACACACGCGACTCCCCAATGGCCCAACACCTACTTGGAGGTTCATGGGGAGTTATAAGTAGGGTTAAAAGTAGGATAACTATAGTTATAACCTATGTTAGGGGACTTACAACCCTACTTATAACTATCCATGAACCTCCAAGTACACCTTAAACCCTAAGACCCAGCCCAAAGCCCAAACCCTGAAACCAGCCTTGTCGGCTCTCGACACCTTCGCATCTTCATGAATGGAGTTATGCATGCAGCACTTGCAAGTCCGAGGCAATAGACGTTTTAGGACCCCTACACCCTGAACCCTAAGACCCTACACCCAGAAAATAAAACGCTTCACTGACTCTTCACCATGATTCCAGACCTCCAAACTTTTAGGGGTTCGGGCTTACAGTGCCGAGGCGTAGGCGCAGGGATATTCGGGTTGGTTCTGGGTTCCGGCTCGGGATTCAGGGCAGTTTCAGGCTATACCTCGACTCACTAGAACCCACCTTCTTAAGGACTTATATAACCCTAAGGGTCCAAGTACCCAATAATCATATACTTTCCAAAATCCTAGCCTATATAACTACTATCCTGAAACCGAGTACCTTATTATTGGGTTCTTTGGACCCTTGGGGTAAGGCAATCATAATGAGGAGCCCTGGAAACGTAGGTTATTGAGGTTCAAGCAGGATTTAGGACTCCTGAAGAGTGCAGGTGGAAAGATTGGGGCTGTGGGTTTAGGGTTTAGGGTTTAGGGTTTAAATAGGGTTTAGGGGTTTAGGGTTTAGGGATTAGGGGAGGATTCGGGGAGGATCTGAAGAATCAGGTCTTGCCGTCTGGGGGTTGCGCATGGAGGGTTTCGGGTAGAAGTTATGGGCTTAGAGTGCAGGTCTAAGGTACGGTGTAGGAAGTTGTCGTAGCTCTAAAAACGTGCTAAGCCTCAACAACCCCGAAGCCGAACTCTACATAGGACGGCCCAAAAGTCAAGGTCGCAGACTGTCAGCAAAGCAGGGTCCACCCTAAACGATGGTAATCCCTAAAGCACTGTCATGCATCCCAGTCGTTACTGACCGCGAAGACAAAGTCCTTGACGGGACCGAATCTCTGCCTCAAGCTCCTTCACACATCTGATTGCATCGTCAATGAACTCTGCATTGAGTGGCATGGCATCTCATCACGCGGCTTTGTGCCTAATGGCAGGTGCCCTTCTCGCTCGACGAAACTCATCACAGCGTCAGCCTTGTGCATCCTAAAGTTACAGGAGGACCTGACCTGACACGACCCCAATTGGTCCGACAGGAAAAGGAAACTTGACCCACTTTGCAGTGAGACATAGTTAGACGAGTTGGAGGAACAGACAGTTGCGGGCCAACGGCAATGCCCAGCAAAACACCACAGATACAGGGCTCAAGGCTGCCCTAAACCCTTAAGGGTCAACACAGGAACCAAGCTTGAAGATCCAGAGTCTAAACCAGGACCTATGCCCGAGGCCTCCACACCCAAACTAGGGCTGAACCCCGGTATCATTAAAGCCAAACACGCGAAGACTCCAAAATCCTCGACAAAAGAACTGCACCTTGTCCGGATCCTGAACATGAGAATCTCGTTCAATTTAACATAATCCCTTCCCCCCCAATATTAAACGGGCCCCCCCCCCCCCAACAACACCCACAAAAAGCCTTTTTCTGTGGGGGGGACATTTTTTATTTGCCTTTTCACTCAAGGGGGGGTCTCTCTNCTCAAACAAAAAACCGTACCTTTTGCGGACCCGGAACATGAGAATCTCCTTCAATTTAACATCACCCCCCCCCCCCCAATATAAAACCGGCCCCCCCCCCCCCGAACAAACACTCAACAAGTGCTTTTTGGTGTGCGGGGACATTTTTATCTTGACTGTCACATCGAGGTGGATCTTGCTGCTCTTGCTCCTGCTGCTGTCCGGACTCTTGCTCTTGCTTTAATTCCTGCTGCGGCTCTTGCCCTTGCTCCTGCTGTTGTTGTTGCTCCTTCTTTCGCTCCTGCTCTTGCTTCTACTCTTGCTTCTGCTCTTGCTCTTGCTCAAGGCTTGGTTCTTGTGCTTGTTCTTACATCCCCCCTACTGAAAAGTAGGTTTTGAAAGCCGGGGATGATTTCAGGCAGATCTACCGGAAAGCGCTTTCATTACTAGGGGGTGTTTGAAGGCATTAAGGCATATTTCCCATGTTCGCGTCTGGGATACCGAAGCCCTCAACCAATGCTGGTTCTCGGCTCCCTGCGCTCTCTGCATAGGCACCCGCCAACTCGGCACAGATTTCGCTGCGGTAGCGCTGGACGCCGCCCATGGTCGTTGGGCAAAGCCTCGGGCAGTGATCCCACATATCTGGTTCCTTTAAAGCCTAAAATCCGAAGAACCAAAGCGTAAACCCGAAAGTCCTAAAGCTTACACCGGGGTAGTGGTTCCGGTCCATCGTGATACTTGTATGTGGGACGAACAAATTGCAAATGATGTGAAATCGATGATTCTTTACACAAGTACACAAGCTTTGTGGTCTACATTTTACACTTGAAATCCTGAGACCTCAAATGTTCGGAAATCAGATGATCGACAAAGCTACGAATATTGGGAGCGAGAGAACCGCCAAACAATAAGCTAAGCATATAGGGGCCTTCTTAATCGAAAGTCTTGGGGGTCTCCCTACGATGAAAAAAATGGGGAACTCCATGGCATACTGTCTTAACCACTTTAAGCCCCTGATCCCTCAACCCTTACGCTACAATGGTAATGAGGGGAACGCCGAAAACGAAGGCGGCAGCACGACCCTAAACCCCTCCAAAATGGGGACATCCCTGTCTTACGGCTAGCGTCGCCCAGAAGATCTGTAGGGTTTCTCCCTAAACCCTAATTATAAGCCCTGTAAAGTTGTAAACCCTAAATCCTAAACCCCCATATTATGGGAGTTTCCGAAAATAGGGGACCCTAATATAGTACCCTAAAAAAATAGGATCCTTATTATAAGGACCCCAAAATAAGGTACCCCCTATTTTCGGAAACTCCCATATAGGGTTCAGCATCCTTGGGTCCCAGAGCTTTGTGTTTTTCACTTCTGGAGCTTGAGGGTTTTGGGGTCTGGAGTGAAAAGCTTGGCGCTTCGAGTGAGCGCGCGGCTTTAGGGCTTTAGTTTGTTTTTTGGCTTTAGGGTTTAAAGTTCAGAGTTTCGGAAAAATTGCGGCGAACCTTTTGTTCAAGCATCGACTTTGCTGCTTGCGGCTGACGTCCTCTGACACGACGGAACGTGAGCTCGGCCACCTGCCTTTGTGATTTACGCTTAGGGTTTGTCGTCTTGCTCTTTAAAAAGGTTCACTGGGTAGGGCTCGTTCAGGGCTTCAGATCAAACAATGACACTTCACTTCGGAGCTGCCGCAAAGACTTCTGTGAATATAGACCTCTGCTTAATAAGCCCCCTAAACCCCTAAACCCTTAGTATTGCGATCCCTACTCGAATCTCTTCCGGGTAGGGGGGATTGGTTAATGAGATATTCAAGTGTCGACATTCAATTGTTGCCACCCCACCCGGACCAAGAGTATAAGGTTTAAGGTTTACGGTTTGTGCCCTTCGGTGTTGAAGATTCTTGCAAGAGCTAGGGCAGAAGCCTCAAACCTCATACAACCCTTGCAGACCCCTAAACCCTAAGCCCTTCTAGAACCCTTGAAGAGCTCGAGGGCTGAAGTCTGAGGGCAGTGTTCATAGGCAGGGCAACTTGTCAGTTCGTCCTAAACCTTGACTAGGTTCCTGATTTGCCCCTTTATCATAAGGGGTACCCTTTTTCCTACTATCTGCTTTTATTAAGGGATCCCAAAAAGAAAAAAAGTGCAAAAGCGTACTACCAGGAACCTAGTAGACCCTAAACCCCTCTAGATCCCTTCTAGAACCATTTACGGATCCCTTTAAGGATCCCTTATAGAACTCTAGTAAATCCTAGGCCGTAAATCCCAAAACAAAAAGGGCGAAAGGGTAGAATTGAAACCGATCTGGGAGAGCGCATTCAATCTTGAACCCGAAGCCCTCACCGGCTTTGGGCTCACGGGCGTAGGGTGTAGAGTTTAGGCTTTCGGGTCAGGGATTTACTGTGTAGGGCCTATAATCTTACAATCATTTTGAATAAATTCTTCTCTGGCCCTGAGGGATGTAGACTTGTTTGGTTTGTTTTCGTTTGGCCATAGACATTAAGCGAACCTACTCTTACAATTTTTCTTTTTCAAAGTAGCTTCTATGACCCTTTGAAGGCATACCAACCACGAAATCCTCAAATCACCTTTGACATGGACCGACCCGAAACACAAGGAGTCTGGACCCAGACGGCATGTGGGAGCTCCATCTGAAACATTCTGAAACGAGTGGTCTCGAGGTGAGACGCGGAGGCGCGATACTGCAGCACGCGATACTGCAGGTCTGTTCACGAATTTCAGCCAGAGCGAGGATGGCACATGGTAGGCAAAGTGAGGGCGAACCCGAAAGCTCTGGCAGTATAACAATGCATCTCATGACAATGTGGGAGTTTCTTGCAAATTAGGGGTACCGTATTTTGGGATCGTTATAATAAGGATCATACTATTCAGGGTACTATATTCGGGTCCCTTTTCTTCGGACACTCCCATGTAATGCCGTATACATATCAAGTCCATCGAGAGCAGCTTGTTGGAATCTTGAAGTTCGAGTTTCGCGGCTTTCTCGCTTCGGAATTCTGAAACTTAGGAGGCCTACAAAAGAAAAGCATTACATCCCCAAGCCCGCAACATAGTTTTTAGGGCCGACGGTTTATGTGGGCTTTAGGGCGTACTCTAGCATTGCAGGGTTCCGGGTTCTCATGAAATGGGGTGCGAAGTGCTGGGTGGATGCCAACGGCTGAGAAATAGACAGCACAAACCCTAACTAAACCTTCAACCCTAAAACCCTAAAACCCCTAAACCCCTAATTCCTCTAAATCCTAAAGCCCTAAACCTTGAAACCCTAACTACACCATAAACCCATCACCACCCTGAGCCCTGAACATTAAACCGATCCCTCGACTACGGGAGACCTGATGGTTAGACAAAAAGCAAACCTTTAGGGTTTAGGGTTTACGGTTGTCTTTTTACGGTTTTTGATACCTAAAGGGGCCCTAAAGTCCTGTATTACGGAGTACTCGGACTTTCTGGGAAAAGAAAAGGGTCGTTCATGAAGATTTTAAGGTTCAATGTTTAAAGCTTAGGGTTTAGAGTCGGCTTAAGGTTCAGAGTTCAGGGTTTAAGGTCACGATACTCGAAATCATGGGCTAGCCGAACTCATATCCACCCGCAGCCCAACTCTGAATCCTGACCCTTCGCCCTTGCCTCGGTGCTGAAGCTAGGTTCCCCAGCAGCACCCCAATAAGAAGGCCATCCTTTTCCTGCTTGGTTTTAATAAGGGAGCCCCAAACAAAACACGGGTGCAAAAAAAAATACTACTGGGGAACCTACCGTTGATGATATAAAATCCTGCATTAATGACCCTAGACTGTAGGAATCATGGTATATTCCTTATCATGGGTAATGTAGGACTTATACCATCAACCGTAGGAAGCTAAGCCTTTAACCCCGACACCCGAACTCAAGAGTCTCCCGACATCCTTGTAAAAACTCTGCAGAACCTTCTAGTATAGGGGCTGTAATAACTAGAATAGGGTGTTGGGTCCCATTGTACTATAATTGTAATAAGGAACCCCCCAAACAGTATTGGTAATTATTTAGGCCCCTCTTTTACTGGGTTTTGACGGACCCCGGTAGAAAATGTATACGCTTGCATTTCATAACGGTTCCTTTCACGAACAGTTCTAAAATTCTAAAACCAATATTAATACATATACATATAAATATGGGCTGCGTAGCATCCCCCCCGCACCGTTCCTTACCTTTCTGCCACAATAAGCATGTGAACCCAGACAAAGTCTGCAAATTCCACACCATCAACTCCTCCTCAAAATTCCAACGGCCCCACAACCCTGAACCCTGAACTGCAGGAGCTGGTAGTCGCAGTGCAAGGAAAAGGCACCTCAGATGGACGAAAGTGAGACTACGCATCGATGTAAAACGCCCCGGCGCGAGGATGACACACACGGCATTCATCAAAGATGACACACGCACGTGGCAAGGATGACACAGCTGCACAAATCCGATTTTCAGCTGTACGCTACCCCACTTCAGCCATTCGAGAGCAGTTGCCTGCTGCATATGCCCAGAGTTCACTCTATCGCAAGCAGTCGATGGCTGCATGCGCCCCCATTAGCCATGGCAAGTCCATGGAACACATCACACTTACTGCTTCCTACATTTACATAGAAAACGTACTCATCCATTTCGGATGCATTCAGTTGGAGTTCCCCATAACGAGTTCTAAACCACTGCTTCAGTCTGTTATTCTCAGATTCGGCGTCATTCGTGTGGAAGCCAGTCGAGGGATCGCGAAAGTGCTTCTCGCGTTTCACGGGTGGAGCAGACTTGTAGCAAAGGGAGTTGACAGCCTTTTCCGTTGCACGCCAACCATCGAACACGAGGAAGGAACCTTTTGCGACATGCTTCTGAACAGTCGCCTTGATCTCATCGAACCCGGGTGTAGACTGCATTCTTAGCCCCCACACATATTCCCAGCCATAGCCACATACGATTGGACTTGAGGTTTTTCTTTTTTGGGCGCTTGGCCGGTGCAATGGCGGGCTTCTTCATGATGACGGGCTTCTTCATGATGGCGGGCTTTCTCATGATGGCGGGCTTCTTCATGATACGGGCTGTGAAGGATGGGGCAGGTCTCTTGTTCACGATGAAGGGCGACGAGGAACAAACCTTCTCCTTGTGATGAAGAGTGCGAGCAGGTAGTCGCTTCATTGCCCCGGATTCTATCATCTTGTTGACATTCTTGCGTTCGAATGATCGTCCTCGGCATGCACACCCACCACTGCCTCATCCATAACCACTACCTGGTGTTTGCCGCCGATCATGCGAGCGTCCAAGTTGGTGACAGCACACCCCAGAGCTTTCTGATAGACATCCCGCCACTTCGCAAGCGTCTGTCGCGCAATGTTGCCGTACCCAGCAAGGATCTCGTCAGTGATGGACGAGAAACTTCTTCCCAACCGTAGCAAGTAGATCATGTGCAAGAACGGGAGCCAGCTCTTCACTGGAATGTCCGTCAAGAAACCAAAGACGTTCAGTTGGGTTTCCATATGTATTTGCGCCCAACCGGTTTACATGTCCAGCCGTACGTAGTCCAGCCTCTGGAAGTTCTCATATCGAACCGCGCTGGTTTTCCGCATTTGAGACACTTCTTCACGCCGAAAGCAATGCCATTTGTCAAGAAAATCCCGACGGCGCGCAAAGGCATGGATACCAGTTGACAGTTGCCGTCAAGTACTCGACGATGCAGGATGTGCTTGTGGAATGCAGCATCAGTACTGAAGCATTCCTCATTGAGTTCTTCCAGCCACGCTCGCCGACTGCATTCCGCCAACATGGAGGCGCGCAAGCCATCTTCACGAGCGCGCTTTGGCATGGGTTCTAGAAAACAAATGAGCATTTCATAAACGGATTCTCAAAACCAAAACATTGCACAAAGGGTACTGGGCCACACCTGCAGCCACTGCCCTAAGCATCAATCGCATTAAGTACAGAGCACTAAACATATAACTGCCCATGAGTTCCGCCATGCCATCTTTAGTGCGATGATGTGCTTGAGACAACCACACACGAGCATAGCAGTAGTTGGTGATTCCTTCTCCGTCACTTGCAGGCTTGCAGAGTTACATACGCAGCGCCGATTTGCTTTGCAGCGGGGTGTAATTGAGTATAGTGCCAAATTCTCGAATGGATGATTCCACACGTGAAAGCTGAAATCCTGCGCAAAGCAGACATCGTACCCTAGCATCAAAACTTCTTGACACGAAGATATCTCCGTGGCAGAACGACACGTCAGCGATGACCACTCATCCGGCTTATCACCGACAGAAGCACAGACATCCTCGTCCGCCACATCCATCTCATTGGCAAGTTCCTGGGTGTTCTGTGAGCGAAGGCGTTTGTGAGGCGGGGGCGACGGTGAGTCCAGATTGATATAGTGTCAGAGGCGGAGAGAAGCATCGGAAAGCGAGGCACGAGACACATCTTGAAGTTCCTGCTTCACCTGGACAAGCTTTGGCTGTGAATGAGAAGCTTCTGCGGCACTGACTCTTCGGCTTTGGGCATGAGGACTTGTTTTTTGTCAATGTCCGGGACAACGTCAGAGAAGTTATTCGTGTCGGTCTTCGGGACAACGCCAGAAGAAACGTACTCAGAAAATGGTAAGGTGGGTTTAATCTCCCGCGGGATCTCCCGACGATTGGAACTGCCGGACGAACTGCATACGACCTTTGTTCAGGGAGGCTTCTTTGTTGACTCACACAACATAGCCATCAGATCCAGGCTCCATTGTGGCTTTGTGACCCAGTTCTCAGGAGGCCCTGTGACGCCGTCGTACAAGCGACCCAAGATCTCGTGGCCTTCCGGGCGGATGAAGTCTGTCACGCCGCCTACGTAGGGAATGCGACGAACGTCGTCTTGCGAAGTCCCCGCAGGCCGTTTGTAACAAGCAATTTTGTCTTGCAAGCTAGCTGTTTCCGGAAAAGCCGGTGCCGTCATCTCCATAAACGTCTTGAAGTTCACAGTCATTGCATCCTCGGGCGTGCCTTTCTCTGCGTCCTCATCAACCTTGTTGTCGCAGAGTATACGAAGCTGCCCTTTGACAAAGCGGGCTGCAGTCCACCTCTCGACGGTACGAGCCTCGGCGAGGCTTGAGTCGAGGAAACTCTTTAGCTTCGTCACCGTCATGGAAGCAGAATCAGCGTCGTCCAGGATGTGTGGTCTGCACTTAAGTCCAGATTCGCCACGAAGTTGGTCCAAGGAAGAGCATATGCGGAAACCAGGAGAATACTCGGACTCCATGCCGTCCTTCAAGATGAGATACTCTGAAAGACACGTGGCAATGGCCTGGGCAAGCGGTGTTTTCCCCTGGCCCGCGAACGCAATTGTTTTGGAACGCAGGTAGCCCAAGATGTGGACGAGCACCTCGTCCAAGAACCAGCCAGCTATGTCGTGGAGGGTCAGCAGGTACTTGTGGTCCGGCTTCGCATAAACATTACCTGTGCTGAGGCTACGAAGACATTCTTTCACCAAACCAGCGGACCAACCGTTCAAGGGACCGTCAGAGCGACGCGTCTCTACTTCCGCCCACTCAGTCTGTTGGATATTGACGTTGGTCTTTGGTCCCTGAGCTGTGATGTAATCGAAGCCCCCACGTAGATCGTTCTGGTCTTGCTTGGGCTTGGTGTCCTTTGCGGGCACTTTGGGATTCAGCTGTGTGTAGTGCGCGAACCAGTGGGACATCTTCTTCAACATACACTGCACAGCAAGGGGTCCCACGCGATAGTTTGGAGTGTAGTCCAACAAGTACACAGTTCCATGAGCGATCTCGTTCACATTCCGCAAGGATGTTTTCTCCGGGAAGATAAACTGCTTCGTGCCACACAGTGCGTCAAACTGGACTACATGATGGCAATCTGCATCTTGTAGGATTTGTGTAATGGCACTTTGGGAGCAAAGGGCAAAGGCAACTTGTCATACTGGTTCTGCAACAGGTGTTCCTCGAGCAATCCAAAGTCCACATCATCCCAGGAAATGTCCTTGATGACATCTAGAAAGCTTTTGGCCTGTGTCTGCGCGGCGAGACGCTTCAAGGGAAGATCATCAACACGACCGATGCCGCAGGAAAAGGGGAACCTCAAACTGTGCGACGTCATAGATCTTGATTTCTTCTAGGGCGCGAATGTACGCCGGAGAAGCCATTGCTTCGCAGAGTGGGAAAACACAGGCAAGCGTATAAACCACCTGCGGGTTTATAAGCCCATGTTGTTTTTAGTCTTTATCATGACGCCGATGCATCCATGAAGTGGTTTCATTGAAACATGGGTCTCCTTGTGCCAGCCCTTCCTCTGTTTGCAAGGCAAGATCGGTCTTGTGAGGCCAAATGCGGTTTTCAAAGTTTATGATGAAACCGATGCATCACCGGAGTCTTGTCATTCAAACGTGATGCCCCGTATGCAAGCCCTCCCACTTTTTGCATATCAACCAGAGCCCCGCCAGCATCTATAGTGAAAGACGATGCGGAAAATCACGCGGCGTTCCAGGCCGTCTTGGCCTTGTGAACTTCCCGAAGAAGATTGGCCATGATATTGTCTCGTTCTTATCATCGAACTCTCCGATTCTTTTGTCGAACAACCAGGCGGCCGATCGCCAGGCATCCAACCAGTCACCGTCCCACCCGTCCACCTTTAACTCCGACTGGTACACGTCGTCGAAGTGACCGGCCTGATTGTTCTGAGACGGCTTCTGGTCGTCATCCTTGGCAATGTCCTTGTGTTCTCAGACTCCGAAGAAGTAGAAGCGTCTGTGTCCGATTCGGCGGGGCTTGTCGATGCTGCTCACGACTGTATGTGTATAAAAGAACACACAGTAGATATACGTAACTAAACATATAACAAGCATTACCCAATTATGGTATATAGGGTTTTCGGGATTAGGGAACCACGGAGCATGCCGAGTGTAGCCGGCTGACCTGAGCCAGGGAAGTTTGGCCCTAACCCCAAAACCATTTCACTATTTCACCAATTAGTTTGGCCCTAACCCCAAAACCATTTCACCAATTAGGTCTGACCATATGGGAGACAGGAATGGTGAAATGGTGAACTGGCATGACCATATGGGGGAAAGGAATGGTGAAATGGTGATCTGGCTTGACCGTATGGGGGAAGGGAATGGTGAAATGGTGAACTGGCTTGACCACATGGAGGAAATGAAAGGTGAAATGGTGAATGTGTGATTTGTTGTGCGGGATCACGAAATGCAGGGGGGGATATAACATTACCCATAAATATAATATGTGAATGTGTGGTACTCCAAACCCCAGATCTATGAAGCTCAATGAGGCCCTCAGTTGAAGCCTCTTGGAGACCCGGCCCTCTTACTGTGCAGTCGCTTCTGGCTGGCTCCAGCTCGGTACGAGCTAACAGAGATTGCCGGCCCTTACATGTAGGGCACATCCGAGCTATCGTTCACTGGGTCCTGCAGTATTGCAGGGGCGATAAGCAGCCTTAGAAGCGTTGACGGTTTTGGAGCTACCCCTATATACCCTACATCCTAAACCGCAGTTTTGGAGCGAAAGTCTGGAGGGTGAGGTCACGGGTCTTGGCCTCGTGAGATTGTTGGAGGTGATGAAGCGATTCCAAGCTCGAAGCCAGCAAACACAGGGCTCGTTCTGATCAGTAATGCTATTTCCCTTTAATACAGTCGAGTCCCTACGTTACATAACTATACTCTGATATCCCCAAGACCCTATTCTCCTTATTGAGGCCCCTAACATTGCAATGCTGCAGAGGCAACCTGACTGAGACGATCTTCACTGCAACACTTTTGTGTTGCCTGCTGCAGACCTCCTGCAGCAATGAGTCCACGCAGTTTGAGCGAATACTGACGCCTACTAGGACACAGGTGCTTTGCAGGGTTCGAATCAGGCACCCCGATATAGGATCTATACGGGGCCCTACAACAAAGCAGTTTATTTATGGTCGGAAAGGAAGTCTTTCTATGAACCTGAACCCTACCTCAAACACCCAAAAAGCTTATCTTTCAAAGGGCTATCCAAGGAAATCACAGCAAGGAACCACAAACAGGAGGTTTTATAGGGTTCAAGAAAACCCTAAACCTTCTTCAGGCCATCGTGCCTCAAACCCATTCCTGCGAGGGGAAAAATGCATGACTGGGCCTCGGGAACGGCGGGAACATGGCCCTAACGATCGAAACACTGGGTTTTGTTGAGGAACTTTATTTCAGTTTCCATAACCGGTATCTAGAGTAACTAGTACTCTTTATTTTGGTAGCATAATACAATATAGTGTGCAATACTTCATAATGTTATATCATTGCATGTGGCAAAAGGAATACGCTACAATACGATATTATTAAGGACAAAAGAATAGAGTGATAATGTTGATATAGTAATAGTAATAGTGCCATATAACAATACAACAATAAGAATAATAAAAACAAACATGAACATATATTTAAAGCACTACCATACAGTAACAAAAATATTCTCATACAATGACGTAAGAATATATTAACAACATTATAAAAACATAAGTATCTAATAACCCGAAAATATACCTAATACTACAGTAACATCATAAAGGTTGCGAAGGTAGTAACGTGGCAATAACCTAAGTTGACAGTACAATAACATAATGTTATAATGATTCGACACTAGAAGAGTATAAACAATAATCCAAAAATCTATTTTTTCGAATAACAAGAAGAAGACTACTGATAAGACGGGTCAGAACAAGAGTCAGAACATTAATACTACTAACCATAACAATAACAAGAATCATGAACACAATAAGACTAATAATAGGAAGAAGAAAATGTTGAGAAGAAGAATAATCATGAGAAACGAATAAGAATAGGAATACGACTCGTAGTAATCGCAACGGAAACAGGAATAGGAATAGGGAAACACAAACAACACTGATAATATAGAATATACTTTTTCATCGAATAATCTGAGAATCTAATATAATAGTCTAATAACCTAGTAATGAAATAATGGAGTAATCCAATCAATCATCTTATGACTTGATACAGTATATTGATATATTCATATGAGAACTTCAACAATATAATATAATGCAGTTCCTCAACAAGAACTCAGAACCTCATACCAGCCCCCTCTCCCACGAGAGTTGCGGCTCTGCAGCATGCCCTGTTCGGGCTTGATTTTGGGTTAGGATCCTCCAGGCGAGTATAGAGTCTGAGTTGCGGGTTTAAGGCCTAGGGTTCAGGGTTGGGGGTTTAGGGCTGTTTTGCCTCGTTCAGATTGCCATCAAAGGCTGTTTAGGGTTCTAGAGCCTATAAGCTCGGATGTAAGATTCTGAGTTGTTTGGATGATAGCTTGGAGGTTTAGGCCATTCTCTGGATGTACTTGCATGGATTCGAAGCCCCAACCCCAAACTCTCAACCCCAAACCCTTAAACCCCAGTGCGGGCCAAGCGCACACGAGTTAGGGATTGCGGGTGACGGCGCAGACATCACCCAGAAATACATCAGGGGAGCTTCGGATCGGGGAAAACGAAAAAATGAAAATCAGAGTTCGTCGTCTATAGACGCATGATGGTCTGAAAGATTCAGAGATTAAGCCGTGGCTTTGTGCCATTTGTGCCCAGCATCAGGAACCCATAAACCCGGGTTCTTGTCTAGGAATCTAAGTTATTGTTGCCAGAATACGGATTCACTATGGATCGCTGTTACTAGGTTCCTGAGTAGCCCTTTTATAATGAGGGTACTCTTTTTTCTAATATGCAGTTTTAATTAAGGGGACCCCAAACTAAAAAAGGGCAAAAGGGTACTACTCAGGAATCGAATAGACCCTAAACCGCTATAAATCCCTTATAGAACCCTTTAAGGATCCCTTTAAGGACTGTGCTTCCCTTATAGAACCTTTAAGGATCCCTTTAAGGACTATGCTTCCCTTATAGAACCCTTTAAGGATCCCTTTAAGGACTATGCTATCTTACAAGAGTGTTGCAAGCCTTGGAGATCCACATACCACGCTGTTTCAGGTCGCAGCTAACGGTTAAGGTTTTAGGGTTTATAGGGTCTTTAGATATAGTGTCCTTGATCGAAGTGAGTCTAAATGCAGATTTAGTTCGCAGGCAAACTTCTAACGCCATCTCTGTCGACTTCTGTTGTCATACCCTCAACCCTAAACCCGACTAAACCCTTGCCTGAACCTTATGTCATGCTGCTGAGAGCTCTTCTCCCGCACAAGGGGGCCCAATAAAAATCGAAACTGGGGCCTCACCGACCCCACGGTGGCAGCAAGGTGGGACAGCCCGAAAGATTGACCTCTCCATTTAAAAGAGCCAAGTATGCCTAGCATGAGGAGTAAGCCTGCAACATTCAACCATGGTGAGTCAGTGACCCTGTGAGCACTGTGCTTTGGGGATAAATTATCGGATAAAGAGACTCTCCAAATCGGGCCTAAAGCCTCAACGAACAACACAAGGTCGCAGGAGGTGCTGACAAGCTTGCTTACCCCAGGCTGTACATATTAGATATGTGCATGTATGTATGCATGCACGCATGCCTGCATCCACGCATGCATGTCTGTCTGTGTCTGCATGCATATTCGCATGTATACTGTATACATGTGCACATGCATGCATGCATGCATGTTTGCATGAATGCATGTAGGAACGAATGCATGCCGGCGTGAAAGCATGTACCCATGTAAGCCTGGTCTATGTATGCGTGTATGCACGTACAAGCATACGCACGTATGCATGCATGCATGCATGATGCTTGCGTATATATATATATATAAGTATGTATGTACATACATACATACATACATACATATATATATATAAATACATAGAGAGAGTGTGTGTGTGAGTACATATATAGAGAGAGAGAGATAGGTCTATGTGTATACTATATATATATACGCATATAACGTATAGCACATTTAAAATGCCAGAAGATAAGTGAATAACCATGTGGATGCATGTTTATGTGTGCACATATATATATATATAGTTGTGTATATGTGTAAACCCATATATGATCAGTATGCACACGTCATGTAGGCTAGTGCATGCATACTGATGCACGAGCATGTGCGCAAGCGCACCTTCGGATCTGCATGTGATAATCTAAACTCTTATGCCATATTATGCACACACGCACGTAATTACATGGGAAAGTGGTTAGATAACCAACACACAGGCGAATGCCTAGACAAAACACGAAAACAGAAACAGAAGCAGCGAGAGGGAGAGGGAGAGGGAGAGGGAGCGGGAGAGGGAGAGGGAGAGGGAGAGAACAAGAGCGTGAGCGAAAGCGAGAGAAAGAGTCCGGTACGAGAAGAGCAGCTGCGAGCGGGAATTTGTGGAGGGCTTTAAGGGCTTATTCAGAGGACCATAGAGGGCTTTAGGGGTTTATTCCAGGGATCATAAAGGGCTTTAGGAGTTTATTCAAAGGATCAGGGTGGTCAGTAAGTACGATCATAAGTAACTAGCTGTAATGAAATTACTAATTATTAATTGTAGCCCTGACCAAGGTAGTTAAACCTTACGTGCCAAGTCCCCTCACCCTCCAAGCAAGGATTCGAAGACTTAAACCGGGTTTAGGTTTAAGCTAAAGCCCCAGAGAGTCCATTTGTGCTATCATTGTGCATTTAGGTTCCCAAAACCACGTAAGCAACAGGGTTCGAAACCTAATTCCACACTGGTAGCACGACTTGAAGGATTGAGGAAATTGAGGCATGCGATGTGTTAGGTCCAGGGGCTCGGAGGGTTTACGGTTTTTACGGTTGGTGGATAGCACTAACCGTCACTATATAACCCCTGAACATGTTTGTATAGGGTGTCGGCAGTCCGGGATCAAAGACTCTAAACCCTGAACTCAACTCCAAAACCTAAACCGTAAAACCCTCAACCCTAAACTAATACCTAAATCCTCCCTCGGGACCAAGCGCCCTGACCTTGCGCTTGCTCTTTAAATCGCTTCTCCGACAACCGAGTTGTGCTGCGACCTTTCGGAACTGGACTGGATTCCCCACAGATGCCCCCAGAACATAGCCTGAAATCCAAGTCGTAAGCTGAAGAGCAAACACGACGTACAGTGCAACTCCGAAGAACGCTGCCTGAGTTGAACACCCCTGCACCCTGAGGTTTACCTAAACCTACCAAAACCTGCTAAGATTCTGGATTCAAGTTCATAATAAGAACCTACAAAAAAAGTAGGTTCTGGCAGTCAGAACCTGCAAAACAGTAGGTTATGGTAGGTTAAGGTACGGCATGGCAATCAAGCCGGCTCAAAGAAGATAGCAAACCGTCGGTCAATTCGCCGGGTTGGTAGGGGCACAGTGTTACCCTAAGGGCCCATGTGCCCAAATAGGATTCCTTTAGGAGCGCCTTTAGGGGCTCTATAAGGGTACCATAAGGGTTTAGAGTTTAGGGTTTAGGGTTTAGGGGTTTAGGGTTTGGGGTTCAGGGTTTGGGGTTTAGAGTTTAGGGTTTGGGGTTTAGGGTTTAAAGGTCCATGTGCCCAAATAGTATGTATACTGTGGCCCCAAAGTACTTATACAAGGACGACTGTAAGGCGAAGGTATCTACTACGGTTGATGGACAAAATCCTGCATGACCCTAAGGACCCTAAACTATGGGAATTATGGTCTATTCCTTATTATGGGTAGTGCAGGATTTTGTCCATCAACCGTATTTAAGTTGGGCACATGGACCCTTAGCGCTAGCTTTGCCAACACTAACGGTTCTCTTGTGCCGGGGATCTCCCTACCGACCCTGTGATCCATCAAAACTAAACTCTTAAACCCCAAGCCCTAAACCCCGAATCGCCAAACCCTTAGGTTTAAAACCGTAATCCATAAACCCTGAAGGACTAATTATGTAAACCTAACCGCTGAGGCTTAGGACAGGTTTAGGATTTAGGGGTTTAGGGGTTGTAGGGGTTTAGCGGTTCAGGGTTTAGGGGTGCGCATTCGGTGTCGGAGTAGCCAGGGCTCAGCTCTCGACGCGGCTGCTTCTGCTCCTCTTCCTCTTCGCAAGGGCACCACATCAATAGTCCATAGTATTGAAAATTTACGTTGAACCCTAAGCCCTAAACCCAATCCCTAAACCCTTTCTATTCCTCGTTGGGTTCAAGTCTAAGTACCCATAAAAATGCAAAATGATACCCAACTATGACAAAGCTCATATAAACCGGCGCAGGTGAGGCTAAGGTTCAGGTCTCGGAGGGTTTAGGAGTTTGGGGTTTGGAGTTCAGGGTTCAGGTTAAGGCGTAGGCGCTATGCAGGCTTAGTGGAAGTTTTTTGGGGCAATTGGAAGCCGCGGGCTTTCTGGACTCATGAAACTTAGGGGCTGAGTGCCCTGTCCCAAAAAAAGTTTGTTTTTTTTAAGCACCTTTTTCACCCAAAAAAGGTTTAGGGTTTAGGGTTAAACCCTAAACCCTAAACCCTGTTAACCTGTTGAACTATAGTAGGATTATGTAAACCTGAAAAAGTTGAAGGTTGCCTACTCAGCTATGAAGTCAACTTAGTTGGAAGTAGTCAGGTTGGTCCATCGTTGTAGTGTGGTTGGGCACCTGTGCCGTGGAATAATTATCCAGACATCCTGAACCCCGAACACCGTTTGTGGCAAACCCTAGCCTTATGCCCCAACACTTAATCTTTAAACCCAAGCCATAAAACCGCTGGCCCTGAGAGCTTGGGGCAAACGGCTGAGCTTGCCCACACACGAAGTGTAGTCTTAGGGCTTCGGTGGGTTTTGTTCGCACTGTGGAAATTTCGGTAGGGTTTTTAGTTTCACAAGGCTGCCCTGCACCCTGAACCCTCAAGCGGGGATCCCGTCTGCAAACCGCTTGCCCCTTGTACCAGGGCCATGTCCGGCAACCCAACACGCAATACATGCAGACAGTCGCAGAGGTTTGCAGCTTCGCCCTAGTTTGGAAACCCTCTTATTCACCCGATCGCTGCCGCAACCCTAAACCCTAAACCCCTGAACCCTCTGAACCCTCTGAACCCTAAAACCCCAAGCCTGAACTCTAGTCTCTCTAAGCCCCCATATTGTATTTAGAGAAGTATGTATTCTCTGAACGTTCGAACCCGAATCCATCAACTTCAGCATATCGTCGTACCATCGTAGTACCATGCCTGCATTTGCCCAGTAAACAGGTCTGACCACCTACCCTACACAATTGCAGCATAATATATCCCAAACATCCCAAAACCTTAGTCTAATTATCCCGGCCCTTCTGCTGCAACAAGCTGCAATATAACCCTACAGAATTTCCATGGAAAAAGTACATGCAAACCACCCCAGAAGAGAGCACAAAGAAGCCTTCTGTCATCTGCTGGGTTGATGCTGGGGATCTCAAGAGAACCCCTTCTGGGGATTACGGGAAGCCAACGAAGAGAGGGTTAGGGTTTAGGGTTTACGTTTATTTTTCAGTAAGAACTTTGCATAGGTGCGATGAATCAAGGTTTATGGATTTCGGCGTTAACGCTCTACTTTGAGGTTCAGGGGTAGTTATAAGTAGGGTTTATAAGCAGGACGACTACAGCCGATGTTAGGGGACTTATAGACCTACTTATAACTACCCTTACTGTTGGTGTGTGTGGCAACACCTGCGGAACTTCACCAGTAGTCTCGTTCACCATACAGGTCAAACCACCATGCTTCACATTGAAACTACCTACTGTGGCTCTAGGGTAAATGTTTAACAAATTGCGTTTCAAGCTCTAGCTACCGTTGTGATCCATCGGAATGAACATGCTTAATGAATGGGAATTTGGCTAGGTTCTTCAGTGGCCCCTTAATAATGACGGTACCCTTGTTCCTACTATTTGTTTTCATAGTCGAACCCAACAAGAAAAGGGCAATAGGTTACTACTGGGGAACCTAGGTGGGTGTCTGTGGCGACGCAAAGGTTCTATTCCCAAGCCCTAAACCGTTAACCGTAAACCCCAAACCCTAAACCTTTAACCCTAGGCCAAGCTTCCACCCTCACTCATCCAATCACGAACCTGTTGAACTTTAGTGTTTAAGGGTTTAAGACTGCTGGGTTGAGGAGTTTAGGGTTTCAAGACCATGAACCCCCAACCCAAAAACAAAAAACTGCGGATTTCGAGTTAAGGGTTTAAAGGGTTCTGGTATACCTGAACCTACCAAAGCCTACTTTTTTGTCGGGTCCCTATAAACTCCATATTAGGGTTCATAACAAGAACCTACACAAAAGTAGGGTTTGGTAGGCTAAGGTAGGGATAAAGATCCCCGGTTTCGTGGGTTTACGGCTTCCCGGATCGATTCGCGTGGTTGCAAAGACTACAAGCCACACCCCCCGGGAGGATCTCGAAAATAGATCCCGATAGATCCCGTAAGAGGCTTCCCATGAAGTGCCCTTTAGTAGTTTAGGGTCCGGTAAACCCCAAAACCCCTAAATTAGGGGATCCATTCTTCAGATCCTCCCGGGGTCTGAAGCCACACCTGGGTCGGGGAGCTCTTTGCCCCGGAGCAGCACCCGCATTCAGAAGCAAGTACTGTCGGGGCCTCACTAATTTGGATTAGGGTTTTGGGTTTAGGGATTCAGGGTTTAGGGGTCTAGGGGTTTAGGGGTTTAGGGTTTAGGGTTTAGGGCTTAGGGTTTAGGGTTCGGTTAAGGGTTCCCCAGAAAGGATTACAAGGGCTTGGTAGAGGGCCATAATATTTGGAGGCGTGTCGAGAAGGGATCCTCCCATTAAACCCCGATGTTCTGCATTTCTCATAGAGTACCTTATTTGGGGGTCCTTATAATAAGGATCCTACTATTTAGGGTACTATATTAGGGTCCCCTATTTTCGGAAACTGGTAGACAGTAGACCCCAAAAAAGTTGGAAACCGGATTAAGAACAATTAGTGCTGGGATTCCCTATACATTACTCTTTAGGATTGAGGCTATTGGGTTTCCAACTTTTCGGCTTATGCTACGTGAGTATGGGTTCCTGTAATCCAAGGACTCTTTTTAAGAAGGCCTTTAAGGCGAGGCGCAGCTGGGGCTGGGTTTGAGGCTCCTTCGTGACCGAAGAGAAGAACCCTCCGATAAGCCACTCTGATCCTGAAGCCCAAAACCCTAAACCCCAAAACCCTAAACTTCTAAACCCTAAACTAAACCCTAAACCCCTAAACCCTAAACCCCAAAACCCTAAACCCCAGAAACCCCCAGAGAACTCCCTAAACCCTCAACCTGTGTAGAACCCGTTAAAGGGAACCCTAAAAGGAACCGACCCCAACACCCTCAATGGTTTCTCGGAATGCGGAGTCTCAGTCCTGTGAGCTCCACCTGAACACAAAGCGTCGGAGCAGAAACTGTGTATCCGATACCCAGAGCGCCCAATTCAGGGTAGAGTTTAGAAATTTAGGGTCTCGGGTTTAGAGTCCAAACCTGCGAGTGAACGTTGTTTGGAGCTTTGGGGCTTCAGGGTTTTAGAGTGTTTCGGTTTAGGGCGGTGTGGTCTTGTCGTGCAGGGCTTGCCGGTTTTTGTAGTTTGCGGGGCTGGGTAGGGGTTTGCATATAATGTTACATACCGCTTTCAGTGCAGTCCCTAAGCTGCATAGATACTCATTAACTGAGGGGTTTACTGGGCTCTCTAGAAACACCCAGAGACCCCAATACCCCTTAATTAAGGAACATAGCTTAAATCAGAATATGAAGCCCTATATAATTCAAGCCATAATCCTTAATTCCCTTATAGAACCCCTATAGATCCCTTTAAGGAACCCCTAGGGCCTTAAGCCATAGTCCTTAATTAAGGGGTATTGGGCTCTCTGGGAAGCTGCCAGCTCGGGCTAGTGCGGCTGCATCGACCTCGAAGCCTTGAAGACCCCAAAACACCACTTGGAGGTTCATGGGTAGTTATAAGTAGGGTTTCTAAGGTTCCTTTAAGGAAGGGATCTATAAGGGCTCTATAAGGGTTCTACAAGTGGAGGTTCATGGGTAGTTATAAGTAGGGTTATAAGGTAGGATAACTATAGTTATGACACATATTCGGGGACTTTCTGTTGATGGACAAAATCCTGCATGACCCTACGGACCCTAAACTATGGGAATTATGGTATATATTCCTTATAATGGGTAATGCAGGATTTTGTCCATCAGCCGTATGACCCCACTTATAACTACCCATGAACCTCCAAGCAAATTTCTTCGCCACCCCCAGCCCGAACCCTACGTAGACTCCTCTAACAATGAATCCCAAAGCCTAAACTGGGCTTTGAAGTAACCAGGGAGAAAAAAGTATAGACTTTTTTTCCATAATGGCTTCCTTTCAGCAACAGGTCCCAGAAAAAGTATTAAAGTATGGTGTCCAAAGCCCAGTAAACCCTAAACTGTATAGATGCTTTCTCGAATTGACGGCAGAGTTCGAATTCACAACAACTACCCATCCCGGTCGCCACATGCAGAGAGCGATGTAGGAGTCTCGTCATAAACACCATGACAAGCCCTCGACCCTGAAATGTAGTACTTTTTGCTTGGGTACCTTAGCTTGTTCTTGTAGGATCCTAACCACAAAAGCAATGAACCTCGATCCCTACAGCTACCCAAGTATTGCGCTAGTGGGTTTGAGTTGGCAACCTACTACGATTAATGATATAAGCCCTGCGTTACGCATAAGCAGGAATATACCAAAAAAATCATAGTCTAGGTTCATTAAGGTAGTGCAGGATTTATATCATCAACCGTATGTAGGTCTCTGGAGCCATCGGGATGGCTACAAAGCTTCAGCGAACCCGGCTTTCAAATCGCATGCGGTCGAAACGTTGAAGTTGAACCCGATTTAAACCCTAAACCCTGAACCCTACAACCCTCCCACGTGACTGGTATCGCAAGCTAGGTGGCCCAGAGACCCCTGAAGAACAAAAACCTACTGCAGCCCTAGATCCAGCAACATCAAGCCGGACCTAAACCCCGAAGCCTCGGGTTTAGGGTTTAGGGTTTCGAAGCCTAAAACCGTAAAACTCTAAAACAATGAACCCTACAGCAGAGGAGTCATGGGCGCACACACACTGGCAAGCTAGCAGTTGAGATTCCGAAAGCGTGCACACAGCTGATGTCACAACCGTGTAAATGGGAGGCAGGTTTCGGTGTGGGGCTTAATGAGCTTATGGGCTGCGGATTTGCCTTCAAACAGCACCCCCAAAAAGAACCATAAGGTTGGGATATCCCATAATTCCCTCGTTACATCGATACAGTCGAACCTAGGTGCCTCAACGTTTTGAATACGGTTCTCCTCAGGGGTCCCTTTCGGGGTTTCTGGAAGGGCTCCAGAGGGTTACCTTAATGGCTCGGTATAAAGGCCTTAGTGATGGCAAGAGGGTTTGGCGGCGAGTGTATCGTAGCATAGCAAAAGGGTGACTAAGCAAATACTAAGAGTAATTGCCCAGACCCCCATACCCAAAGCCCTAAACCCTAAAGACCCCTATATTTTATCCTAGCTTAGCACCCCATCAACTGAAGCCTGCCCAGCTAAGTTGAGTCGCATGTTCAATCCTAGTTCGGGATTTACACAGAAAATCATACCCTACCCCTATTCGAGGCATCCAATTCTCTATATAACAGATCCGATCCATGAAAATAGGTAGCGTCAATTAAATGACGGGGTGGGCTCTGACCCTCGAGGTAGAGTTTACTGCGACCCGCAACCACAAACAACAAATGCTGCATCTGCCGGAGCCTACCACACCCTTCTATCGCCACTCCTAAACCCCAAACCCTAAACCCGAAACCCCTAAACCCTTAACCCCTAAACCGTAAACCTTAAACCCTAAACCCCTGCTGAATGACCACTCGGGAACCTATAGGTGGCCCCAGTCTACTAAGCCCTCAGTATTTACTATAGGGGCCTTAACTTAATATTTAGAATAGGATTTTGGGGCCGATTATACTATAAATATAATAAGGAACCCCCAAAATAGTATAGGTAATTATTAAGGCCCCTATATTACTCACGGTCGCATCTGGCATCAGCCGTTCGGACTCATAAAAATGGGAGAAGGCGAGTCCGTTTGTCCGATTGTAGACAATGCCAGGCGTTTGGGGTCCTCGGATCCAACCCTAAAGCCTATAAGCCAATAAACCTACTAAACTTGAAACCCGAGATCCTCTAACCCTGAAGCCTTCTTGTTTAAATTTCCAGAGTCTCCATGACCCCTCAACCACGGACTACAATTAGATGATATTATGTAGCTCACATGTATTTATATGTATGTATGTATGTATGTATATTATATATATATATATATACATACACATGTTTGTCCTGAAAACTGTAGTAGGGACCCTATATATGACAAAACTAACTACTAGCTAGCTATACTTACTTTTTGTGGACCTCTTGTAGACCTTCCAATGACCTGAAGCGCAGCCCTGATCCAAATCCTAAGCCTTTATGGAACTCTAAAAGAGACCCTGGCAAAACCATTCAAACTTCGACAAACCCCTTACAAAACTAAACAAAAACGTTCAAGCAAAGCTCCTAAACCCAAAAAATCTGCAATCAAAACCCTTATCCTGAGCCCTAACTTCTCCTGAATCCTGAATCACCCATAAAGCCTCATCGAACCCAGTTAGGCCAAACTCGTGAATCCTACACTCTAAACCCTAATTATAGGGTTTATAGTTTAGGGACCCTAAACCCTGAGCACCGAGTGCCCCAAGTCGTTTTGTCTTGCTTCCAGCTCCGCGTCGATACCATCGGAGCCCTCGGCCACCTTTTGAAGAGGCGTTTTGCCGGAGCGTTACAGGGGATTACAGTCCAGTTGAGACTATACAATTGAGCTCCAAGTACGAGCGAAGGACTGTTTCTTTGGTCAGAGAGTGCGGAATCGGGATTCGCACTACATCCTAAACCTGAAACATTAAACTCTGTTCCATTGGCCATAAGGCCTGAACCTCTGTCCCTAAAGTCCAAAACCATCTCAGGAAGCTCCACTGCTTCCACTCCGCGCCTGTCGGCGGAGGGGCGCAGAGTAGAAGAATTCGGCTGCCAGAGAGGTCACCTTATGCAGGGTTTGAGAGCTTAATATAGGGGCCTTAATAATTGGAATAGGGTTTTGGAGCCCCGCCCAAAAAAACACATGGCATAGATAATAGTTTAGGTCCCTATAGTATTTTACGGATAAGGGCTTCGAGGTCTGAGGGTTCGGGCTTTTTTCTCGCGGGCTTTAGGATCACAGGGCTCCGGTGTTTGAAAGAGTCGGCTTAGGGTTTAGGGTTTAGGGATTAGGGTTTAGGGTTTAGGGATTAGGGTTTAGGGTTTAATGCAGCCTATAGTCTCCGTTGCAACTCCTTCTTTGTCTTTGGTTTAGCCAATCCTATATTTAAGATTCGATTTTTGTAACCCCAAAAAGGAACTACCACGGAGACTACAGCATACTACAGGCAATAAAAGACGTACACACGGCTGAGACCTCGACGCAAGGGTTGGCTGGGTTTTAGGGTTTGAGGTTTATTGTTTCGGGTGTAGGGATTTCAGGCTCTACTTTAGTTAACCGCGCTGTAGAGTTTCGTTTTGGCGTTTAGGGCTTAGAGCTTAGGGTTCAAGGGGGGGGGGGGTAGGCACTCGTTGGGTTGTCTGTGCAGGGCTTTACCAGCGGCCCGATCCTCTAAGCGTAAACACGGTGTTTGTAGATGTTTCTCAAGTTTCGATGGCCTTGAAGAACTAAACCCTAAACCACCCTAAGCCACCCTAAGCCCTGAACCCTAAACCCCTAAACCACCCTCAGCCCTGAACCCTAATGCCCCCAATTTTCGTCAGTTCAAGCCTCAAGCTTCCCGGTGACTCCGATACTCTATTATCAAAATTTCCAGGTGGAAGATCTCTTGTAGAATTGAAACCCTACAGTAAGGGTCCAAAGGATCCAATAGTTAGGTACTTGGGTTTAGGCTAGTAGTTATGCAGGTTACTATTTTGGAGAGTATATGATAATGAGCCACTTGGACGTTTAGGGAAAGAATATTCCTGTATTCGCAGAAGGTCCATATATACTGCCGTTCAAGATTTAGGCCCCAAAAGACCATCCTTACTATGGCCTTGGGGAATTGTTCCAAGATAGCAGTATATATATATATATATATATATATTCATTCCCCTCTTGGACTGAGGGATTGAAATTCACATGTTCGCTTGACTTGCCTTAAACCCCCTAAACCCGAAACCCCCAAACCCCTAAACCCTAAACCCCTAAACCCCCTAAACCCTAAACCCCTACACCCCCTAAACACGAAACCCCTAAACCCCCTAAACCCTAAACCCCTAAACCCCCTAAACCCTAAACCCCTAAACCCCCTAAACCCTAAACCCCTAAACCCCCTAAACCCGAAACCCCTAAACCCGCGAGGGGATGAGGCTCCAGATGGTCTCGCTGAACCTTTGGCAGTGTCCCATTTCTCAGGGTCCAGCCCCACGGGGTTCTATAAGGGCTACTATAGGGGTTCTATAAGGGCTTTAGCGTTTAAGGGTCCATGTACCCAGATATTGGATATACTTTGGCCACAAAGTAATATAGGGACTACTTTAAGGCCAACGTATGTACAAGTTGGGCACGTGGATGCTTAGGAAATCGGCAGTTGCCCACAATCGGCAACCTCTCGAAAGGGATCCTAAGCAGCAGGGTCCTTACTAGAATGATCTCGAATACGGGACCTGTCTGGGTTTCTCGCAACTGTGCCTTGATTCGCGCACGTGATCATGATTGATGATTGGTTTACGTCCCACTTGTTGAATCCCCAGGCCCTAAACCGTGAAACCGGAAATTTCGGGGTTTGCAGGGCCTGTAAAGAATTTCAATCCAGCAAAAACGAAGCCTCTTAGCGACTCTCGTGACCGAACCTTAAACCCTATAAGCCTAGAAACCTTAAACCTCAAACCCTGAACCCCGCCGAGAGATTCCAATCCTACATGCAGACATGTGGCCGCAACGTCCAGCCATACCCCCAAGCGAGGGACGAGGTCCATCTCGTCCTTTTCGGGGAATCTAGAATCAGCCGCGTTTAAGGTAGCAGGGTTCCGTTTAAGAGCTCCTGTAAGCGATGTATAAAGGTTCCAGGGTTTCGGGGGTAGGCCAGGTTTAAGGTTTGGGAATTTAAGGCTTATGTCGGCTTACTACAGTAGTTCAATTTTGGTCGACGTGGTGTCCCTTCTTGAAGGTTCTCGGGCCAGGGTGTGCAGTTTCAACCTATCGGAATTCGGGTTGAGGATTTTGTTTGAGAATTTGTGCATAGACCGAGACCCTAAGCAAGATTGCTGGCAGGATATACAACACCGAAACTATCAAATCGCAATATAGCTGGCAAAATACACAACACACCTAAACCCCTAAACCCTAAACCCTATCCTTGCCTCGTCTTTGTCCATCACTCCAATGACAAACATGGCGTCGTCAAGCAGAACTTGCTTGAGGATGACCTGAGAGAGACGGTCTCGAAACAAAAACGGTTTAGGGTCTAGGGGTTTAGGGGTTCAGGGATTGAGGGGTTTAGGGGTTTAGAGCTTTCAGGGGTTCAGGGTGTAGGGTTTAGGGGTTTAGGGGGTTTTTTAAGGGTTTAGGGTTTAGGAGTTTAGGGGTTTAGGGGTTCAGGGTTAGGGATCTTATTTGGTAATATTTTTCAAAAGCTTTAAAAGCCACACCTAGATTTGAATTATGTGAGTCCTCAAAATGTACATTTTTCTCAGGGTCCAGGGCCCCGTTCGAATGTTTAATGCCCTTGTTTGACACAGTCCACTTTCGAGTACCCTAAACCCTAAACACCTGTTGCAGGTGCTGTCATGATCGTGTCCGGGAGGGTAAACCGAGGGTAGACCTTCAACACTGAAGAGTATTCTATGGTCCGGTTCCCTAAAACCCACTTAAAGCATCAGGAGATTTCCTAAGTAGCGCTATGAGTAAGGTAGCTATATTTGTAAGTACATATAACCCCAATGAGGGCACCCTGTAACCTCACTAAGTCCCCTCATCCTTAAAGTAAGCCTTCAACCCCTAAAGGTGGTCTCCTCGGACTTCTTTTGTTTTAGTTTGGGAACTCGAGGCACTGCAACTCTACCCGGGGGGGGAGGGGGGATCTACTTACGGTTTTTTAGGGTTTAGGGCTTCGGGGTGACTTCTTGGGAAGTAGGATCACTTCTGTGCCTTGAGATGCAGCTGCCCCTATTGTGCCCATGGTGTTAACACTACTTGCCACCCGGGAAGCTCTTCAGAAAGCCTAAACGGGCTTATCGCATGGCTTGCCGCCGAGCGGGCAGTGCGGATTATCGCACGTGGCAGCGCAAAGGATGCGGCGCAGGCCATCTATGTAAAAAGGGCGGCCGAAACCAGGCATTTGACATGGGTGCTGCAATGAATGCCAATGTGTCGTTCCAATAAGACTCCATGTGGCCTTGTGCCATCCAACTGAAACCAGGACGTTCTTGCACTTGCACTGGCCGAACTCGTTAAGCTCGAGCTCGGCGGCAATGACCTTCTCAATGGATCAATTTCGTGATCGACCCTTGCAATGACATGAAGCAATTGAGTTGCTTCATCGGAATCTGGGCGGGCACTTGGAACTCCAGGAACATTGCGAGCCAGCGCCCTTGCCGGGCGGGCGGGAGTGCTGGCGTGCGCCTTTGGCATCGGCTCCCTTGGCGGTCCCAAAGCCCTACCTAGAAATCATGATCAGGAACCCTCAAAGGGTAGGTTGGTTAGGTAAGCCCCAAACCCTCAAGCCAACCAGCCTTGAGCCCTGCCGCCTCTCGAAACGGGATTGAAGTACTATAGGGGCCTACATACTTACCTAAACCGTAAACCCTAAACCCTAAACCCCTAAACCCTAAACCCTAAACCCCTAAACCCCTAAACCCTAAACCCTAAACCCCTAAACCCCTAAACCCTAAACCCTAACTTTGGGGTACATGGGCCCTTAGGGTTGCCTTTCGGTCCCTCCCGTCTAGAGCACAAAGAACCCCAACACTCCTTTCTACTTCTTGAGGCCCCCACAATGCAATAACCTACCTTTGGTTAGTAGTTATAATTGTACCCCATTCCTCCATTCCCTACTAACCAAAGGTAAGATAATGGATCAAACTGCCTTAGGTACTGGCTTGAAAGTATGACACAAAAAATACATTGTATACTTTCTTTGGGTGAGACGGGGGGTTAAGACGAAGCATGCAGAGGGCTCGACCATGCCGCCCGTGATGCTGAACATCACTTCTCCTGCTGAGAGCCTCTGGACAGATTGCATTTCACAGCCCTGCCCTAGAAGCCCAGCTACCAGTGCAGTGAATTACTCTTCCTCAATTTCGACAATACCTTATAAATGGTACTAGATGGCAAAACCTTATAAATGGTACTAGATGGGTAACTGTACCTGTATATAAGTAGTAGCACATGGGAACCTCTTCCTGAAAGCCTCGATATATACTGTTTTATATAGTACAAGCAACACAGTAGCTGGCTATATAGATAACTGGCATGTACGGCTGTGTTTATTTTAGTTCAAACGCATGTCGGTGCTTGAGGTTGAGGGTGTTTGAAGTTTGGGGCAGGGTTTCGGGTTTAGGGTGCCAAACAACACATGTCATGTTTGGGAGGTTTCTTACAAGTCGCCTGGAGGTTTGACACAATGAATTTGTGTGAACTCTTACATTACTATATACGCCAACATGCACTCTGGCTGAAAGATAATTACTTCGCCTCTCACGACAGGACAAGAGCGCCCATCGTGAGCCCTACCTGAACCGCAAACATTACCTAGCCTACCTGTTCAGATTTCCTTATGGTGCTGACTATGTAGCACTCCAGCCCCAAGCCCTTGAAGGAAGAAAGCGCATCACGGTTTAGGGTTTACTTGGAGGCTGACGGGTAGTTGTCAGTCAGTAGGCGTTTATAGTCCCACAATATAGGCGATACCTATAGTTATCCTACTTACAAACTCTACTGATGCCTCCTTCTTACAGCAAAGAGCAGGCGCAGCCCTACATGTCCAGAAATCGCATAACATAGCATCGAAAAGATATTTAGAAACAGCAACCATCAGATCAAAGTCCAAGCCTACGCATGGACCTCAAGTGGGGCCCTTATGGATCCCCTACTCCACCTATACCTACCCATGAACCTCCAAGTAGGGCCGCTTCACGTTTTCGACATGCCCAGCCTCTCTGCGCCCTGGACACACGACAAACCTCCAGGCAGCATGTGGCGGAGGCATGGTCAGGTTGAGGGTTTAGGGTTTAGGGTGAAAGGTTTAGGGTTTAGAGTTTAGGGCTTAGGTTTAGGGATTGGCTCGAAGGCTCTGAACCCTAAACCTCTGAACTTCTGAACCCTACCTGAGCCCGCCAAAACCCACATGTTGAAGGACCTCATCTTAACAAGGAGCCCTGAGCAGGTAGGTTGTTTAGGATTCAGGTATCCCTAAACCCTAAACCCTGCATGGCTTCAGGTTGCGGCTTTAGGTTTCATGTGTTGGCTCTGGTCCCAGCTCCGAAACACCTCTTGGATGTTTATGGGTAGTTAGAAGTAGGGTTATAAGTAGGAGAACTATAGCTAGAACCTATGTTAGGGGACATACAACCCTACTTATAACTACCCATGAACCTCCAAGCTTTCTTGTTCAAAACCCACATCTCAATCCCTCGGCTTGGGATTTCAGGCTTAGGGTTTAAGGCTTGGGATTTAGGATTTAGGGCTTAAGGGCTTAGGGCTTAGGGCTTGGGATTTAAGGCTTAGGCCTTGGGGATTGGGAGTTAGGGTTTAGAGCTTAGGGCTAAGGCTTAGGGCTTGGAATTTAGGGCTTAGGGTTTAGGGCTTGGGATTTAGGGTTTAGGGCATAGGGGTGCCGGTTGTCAGGAGATTTATGAATAATGTGAAAAAGCAGGTCTGTAAGGCTCAAGACGCGGCCGAACATCTCGAGACATCGGCTTCAGAGCAGGAACCAGAGAGCATAATCTCGCCGGGAAGAAAATAGGACTGTTGCTGTAGGGATAAGACTAGGCGGCCCACGAGGGCAGCGCCTGGTTTCGGCCCGACACAAAGCCGAGTGAAGTGTCCGAGCTGCTGGACCTCGGGCCAGACAAAGCCAGGTGAAGTGCAGACGAGGTTGGTCGTCCAGGCTTCCCCGTCACACCTGAAGGGATAAAGGTGAGGCAATGAGATGTGCCTGCGTCGCGTACGAGTTCAGGGTGTGTGGAGCACCAAACCCTCGGCTCTGTGTGATCCAGCGTTGCACCCAGGAGTAAGTTCACGGCAATGGTCGGCTCACGTCCAACTCAATGCGGCTGTGTCGGACCACACACACAGGACTTGGAACCGTGTTGGGCTCGAGAAGACATGCTTTCGAGGTAGGAATGACTTATACCCTAAACCCTAAACCCTACACCCCCTAAACCCTAAACCCCTAACCCCTAAACCCTAAATCCCCTAAACCCTAAACCCCTAAACCCCCTAAACCCCTAACCCCTAACCCCTAAACCCTAAACCCTAAACCCCTAAACCCCTAAACCCCAAACCCCTAAACCCTAAACCCCCTAAACCCTAAACCCCTAAACCCTATATGCAGGCACGGCTTGGATAGGTGTGAGTGAATCGCAAGGGGGCGTTTGGATCTCGCGTTCTGCGCACACTTCTCTGGTAGAGTCTGAGGCTAAGACTTCAAAGGGTCCAAGTACCTAATAGTCATATACTCTCCTAAATATTGAGCTACATAACTACTATCCTAAACCCGAGTACCTGATTATTGGGTCCTTTGGACCCTTAGGGAGACTTCTAAGAGTCTCAGAGTCTCAGAGGTTTAGGGTTTGGTGCATGCAGGGCGTTAGGGTTTAGGGCTTCGGGTTTAGAGTGTCGAACTTTTGGTTCAAGGCCTGCCTACGGCTGCTGCAACGCCCTTTCGCAATATTATGGAGTACAACATGTGTTCGGGGCTTGGGGGTGGGAGTTGTGCTTACTGTGCGCTAGCGGCAAACTCTACACCTGAAAGTCTGCCAACCTTCGAACCGAAACCTTAAGCTTTACAGCCTATTCCAAGACCCTGCTGCGATTCTCAAGTCCTCCCCGAGGGCACAATTGGAAGGATAGATACACCTACTTGCCTACTTGCTGCCTACTTCCCCTAAGCCCCAAGCCGTCGACCCAAAAATCCCATTATTCCAAGCCCCAAGCCGTGCAGTTACCTGAATCCCCTCATACCGGACTCATAATGTAACCTTGATACCACCCGATATAGAACCCCCGAATCACTTTTCCCCGAGGCCGCCGCCCTCCGGAAGAAACTTGCCCTCATGCGCGGCCCGAAGAAGGTGCTCCATCGCCAGAGACACCTGCGTGGGGGTTCACGGGTAGAAGTCCCCAAATATAGGCTATAACTCTAGCTATCCTACTTATGAACCCCTCTTATAACTCCCATGAGATCCCATGAACTACAGTGAACCCCAGAAAGTTGGAACATAGTTTTAGGAGGATTCATGCTGGGATTCCCTATACTTTACTGTAAGGGCATGAGGCCAATGATGTTCCAACTTTCTGGCTTCTGCTANCTACAGTGAACCCCAGAAAGTTGGAACATAGTTTTAGGAGGATTCATGCTGGGATTCCCTATACTTTACTGTAAGGGCATGAGGCCAATGATGTTCCAACTTTCTGGCTTCTGCTATATTGTTGTCCTACTTATAAACCCTACTTAGAACTACCCATGAACCTCCAAGTGGTGGCTCTGCAGGGAAGATCGGTGCTTCGAGAGGGTTTTGGAAGTTTGGGGTTGTTTAGTTTAGGATTTAGGGTTTAGAGGTTTAGAGGTTTCACGGGTTCAGGGTGTAGGGTTTAGGGGTTTAGGGTTTAGGGGTTTAGGGTTTAGGGCTTTTACTGGTCTTATGGGTTTTGGGTTTGTTGGTTTCTGACAAGGTAACTAGAAAGCTTTATTGTGAGTCTGCACGGATTTGAGATTACGGTCTCCTAAGGTGTAATATAGGGGCTTCATATTGTGAACGGTTTCTCTGCATTTCCAGGGTTTGAGCAGGGTTGGACCAGGGTGCTGTAGGGATTTATACAAGCACCTTGATGCTTAGAGTAGGATTTGGTGTATGATGTTGCTACGTAGTCTGTGTGTGAGCCCACAAGTATTAAACAAAGAAAGACGCTGGAACTGGACTTCAAGCCATCTTATCCTGCAGCCCCAAACTCTAAAATGTCTTGGATGCCAAACTAACCCTAAACCCTGAACCCTAAACCTGAAACCCTAAGATGTTGCAAGGCCTCTGGCCCCAGGCCGCCGCAGCCGCCAAGCGATGCCAGCTGTGTGCCAAGGATCTGGCATTGTGTTGAAAGTTGGACGAACTGTTAGCTTTTAGGTTGTAGCCCTAAACCCTAAACCCCTAAACCCTAAACCCTAAACCCCAAACCTGGGTTGTAGGGCTTCAGGGTTTTAGGGTTCAGAGTTTAGGGCAGGGCTTGGGGTTTAAGTTGGGGGGAAACTGTTAGCTTTCAGGATTTAGGGCTTAGGGGTTTAAGGTTTGGGCCTGCGGTTTAGGGCTTAGGGGTGAAGGTTCATGCGCAAGGCTGCAGGACAAGGGTGCAACGATTGGATGTAGTGGCCTGAAGAATTAGAATAGGATTTGGAGGTATATGATACTCTAATTATAGTAATAAAGAACCCCAAAACCCTATTCTAATTATGAAGGCCCTTACAGTACCAGGATCCTAAAGAACCTACCTTTTTAACTTTAGGACTCCTTACTATGATTTCCTTGTATCTGATCTGTCCTAAAAAAGGTACAGGTAGGGCTTATTTCCACAGCACAAGGGAGAAAAGACACACTTCTGTTGATGGACAAAATCCTGCATGACCCTAAGGACCCTAAACTATGGGAATTATGGTATATTCCTTATTATGGGTAATGCAGGATTTTGTCCATTAGCAGTTGCTCGAACTCTGAAACCGCAAACCCGAAATGAAGCCGAGCCCGCCAAAGGCAACACTGTGAACTCCAAAGCCTGGCCCCTAACGCTAACGCCTGACCTGTAAGCCCTAGAACCCTTATAGATCCCTTAAAAGAAACTCGGAAAGGCACCCTTCTACCTTAAACCGAAATCCAAGTACCGCAGCGTACGACAATGATGATACGTTCATGTTTCCAAACCTTTTGTAAGCCTCTAAACCCCTCAACCCTATACCCGAAAACATCGCACGAATTCTGGGCAGTGCAGTAAGTCAGGCCATCAGCAGTGCATGGGTCCAAATCGGCCTCCTCGGCTGAGCGCTCCGAGAACTTGCTGAAGCCTGCTTTCCGGGGTTTGAGCTCAAAGCTTGTAGGGGTATAGGGTTTAGGGTTTGGGCTCAAAGCTTGTAGGGGTTTCGGGTATAGGGTTTAGGGTATAGGGTTTGGGGCGTAGGGGTTTAGGGTATAGGGTTTCGGTCGGGCGTACTTTGGAGTGGAGGTTTTAGGGTTTTTAGGGTCAGCTAAGACTCTGCGCTTCACTTGCGTGATTGCCACACCAATCTCTTCGATCTCACACCCCACGCCTGAGGACAAAACGTTCATCGCGGCCACGAGTCCGCAAGATATGCATCTAGAGTTCACAACGAACAGGTCGCAGAAGTGCTGTCTAAAAGGCTACAGACTCAGATAGTGCAGGATTCGGTACTAAGGTTTAAGGGTTTGATGGTGTACAGGAGAACATGTAATTAAAGCACATATCAAACCGTTGTTCTCTGCCGCCTAGCATACCAGGAAGCATCCAAGGAAGGAGGAAACGCTACGAGCACCAACAGCTGGGCCGAGGTTACAGAGCTTTGCTGTATAACGAATATAGTGAGGCACGCATACTGCTTTTTTTACATATCTCTGAGTAATCTCTGGTAACCACCACTAACTTCCTTAACCAACGGAAGCCCAGATAGTTGCCATACCCTAAACCCTGAACCCCGAAACCGGAAACCCTAAAGCTGGCTGCGCTATAGATGTCTCTGGAATTCTTGGGTTATGCATTTCTGATTTTAACCTGTCAATCTCCATTGTGTAATTGTCTTTCATTTGCCCCTCTAATAGTCTTCTCTTCATTGCTAGATTTGCTNGATGTCTCTGGAATTCTTGGGTTATGCATTTCTGATTTTAACCTGTCAATCTCCATTGTGTAATTGTCTTTCATTTGCCCCTCTAATAGTCTTCTCTTCATTGCTAGATTTGCTACCCGCTGCGCCTTGGCTCACAAGGACGATCGGGCAGTGTGGCCAGGAAGGGTCTGCAACGACCTTCGAGCTGCTTTGACCGTTGTTTTGTTTTGAATACGGCCTTGGGGTAGATCATTATGATAGATGTATATGTCTATGCATATACACCTACATACATATAAAGAACATGCATACATATGAGCACATAAAACTATGTGTGTGTGTATGTATGTAGATGTATATCTATATATATATATATGTCTTCATGTGTCGAGTATGTATATGTATACATATACAAATATAAATATAAATACAAGCATAACCAAATACATATATATATATAGTATTTACTTATTTGTATATTTGTATTTACACACATATATATATACACATGTGTACATGAGTTTTCTATCTAATGAGGAACCCTAAAGGGTTTGCTGCTGACCGGATGGGGCTTGGAGGATGGGACTTGATACTCTGAGGTGTGTCGGGGAAGGTTCAGACGCTAATTTTAGGCTCTACTTGGGAGTGCTTCAAGAGTTCACATAATACTCCATCTTGGGAGTGTGGGGGGGAGAGGGGTTAGTGTAGAGGGTACTGTGGCTTGCTGACAACATCTAAGAACTGAAATGCAAAAAGAACAAAGCGTGCAGAGATTCCAACATCAATGGCTTTCGGCTCCCATATCGTCAATCAAGGCTTGCCTTCAGGATACGAAGGCAACGAGTAAGTTATCATATATATGGGAGCTTCCGAAAATTAGTGGTGCCTTAGTATTTGGGGGTCCTTATAATACGGATCCTACTACTTAGGGTACTATATTGAGGTCCCCTATCTTCGGAAACTCCCATATGAAGTAAAAGCCACAGGCTGGATCCCACGCCCGAGGTCGCGACGAACGGAAACCTTGGCTGATGGATCCAAGAGGAGCGGGCATCATGTCGGCTCTAACTCTTGCACTTAGGGGTTTTAAGGTTTAATTAGGGTTTAGGGGTTTAAGGTTTAGGGTTTTGGGGGACACTTCGGGGGTTTGGGTTCCAGGGGCCAGGAGACGTGAAGACTAAGCTCTACCTTAACCCAAAATAACCTACCTTTTTATGGACTTATATAAGGAAATCATAATAAGGAATCCTAAAAAGGTAGGTTATTCAGGGTTAAGGTAACTCCTGCCAAACTTAGCCTCTTGCACTTCAAGCGCTGTTCCCTGATAATTGTTACCACCCAAAGTCTCATAATCAGAAGGGCTTGTTGGGACTTGTTGGACCCGTATGACAACATCTGAAGCCACGACCACGTAAACACCTAGCAGTCCGTTTCAACACCATGCAATCCCAGCTCGGGAGCTTGCCACATAGCTTCGCCCTAAACCCTAAGCCCTATAACCAAACCCTAACCGTCCCTAAACCCTAAACTCTAAAACCCTACGGTGACATAAACTTCAGCGGTTTGGGGCTTGGAGGTTCGGTCTTCGTCCCGCACGACCTTGCCAGCAAGCTTAGCTGCATCTTCTTTGGCGGGCTGTTTGAACTTGTCGCCCACCACCCACCAAGCAGATTGCTTCGACCTAGGTCCACCTATAAGTTTCGACAGCTCGAAAGCAGAAGCACCCAATTTCAGCGTTTAGAATTGGCTCGTCATGCAGAGACTAACTTCGCGGCAGTTCGTGCGGCTCTCACGATCCATTTACGGTAACCTTCGGGGTGGGTTTCGATGGCTGCAAACAGCTTCAAGATGCCGTCGCGGGTGGGAACAGTGTCGTCGAAGCCCAGCTGAAGCTCTGTGTTGGCGGAGGCAGTCAACCTCAATACAGGCCTGAGCAGCTGCCCTCTGTTTTTTAGACTTCTCAAGCCAGGTCGGTCAACCCTAAACCCTAAACCCTAAACCAAAGCCCGCCGACCAGTCGACGCAAGACACTTGTGGCATCTGACCACTTGGTCCTTTGCCAGACCCGGGGTTCAGGGTGGAGGGCTGTTTTTGGGGGGTTGAGGGCTTAGGGTTTAGGGTTTAGGCGTTTAGGGTTGAGGGGTTCAGGGTTGAGGGTTTAGGGGTTCACGGGTTTAGGATTCAAGGGTTTGGGGGTTTCGAGTTTACGGCATTAATATCCAGACGAGTCCGGAACCTCACCATGTTTTAAATCGACTCTAAATCCAAATAGCCTCAACTTTATAGTCGTAACGTTTTAAACCTCGACACCCCCAAGCCTTAATCCTCAACCTGCATTGAGCCTGCCGAACCCCTAAGCCCAAAACCCCAAAACCAACAACCGAAACCCTAAACCCGAACCCCCGAAGCCCAAAAGCCAAACCCTAATTAATCCCCAGACCCGACACCCTAACCCACAGACCCAAAACCCTAGGAATCTAAGGACTCATATATTAAGGCTTTTGGGCCCAAAGACCATACTATATAAGGCTTTTGGGCTGTTTTGATGCCCAGGGAAACCTAAACCTTAAAGCCTGCACCCCAATCGAAGCCAAGGGAGCTGAAACTGAAGCAGCTCCTGGCGTCCAACCTGCAAAAAGGGGGCCTTAGTGGTTTAGGGTTTAGGGTTTAAGAATAGGGCTCTTTTTGAGGGTTCCTAGGAGGGGGATATAGAGTTACAAAGGTCAAATATAGGGGCTTTAACAATTGGACGAGGGTTCTTGTTATCGGTTCCTAGCAGGGATCTAGAGTTACAAGGGTCAAATATAGGGGCCTCAATACTCAGACTGGGATTCTTGCTAAGGGTTCCTAGCAGGGGTCTAGGGTTACTACAAGGGTTTCATGAAGGTGCAATAACACGTAGAATTGGGTTGGGTCTGTGACTGTATTAAGGAACCCTGAGGAATATCACAAACTAGCCCCACCTGTACATCGCCTAAATGTCAATTTCAAGGGTTCAGGGTCCATGGCTTGCGGCCACGATTTAGGGAGACTAGGCGGGAGGTTTCGGGTTTGGTTATTAGTTAGGTATTGACAGCTTGCTGGGCTGTATACTGTAGGGTTGATGAAAATTCTCCTTTGTAAGTTACCCTAAGGGTCCAAGTACATAATAATCATAGACTCTCCTAAATATTGAGCTACATAAGTACTATCCTGAACCCAAGTACATAATTATTGGGTCCTTTGGACCCTTAGGGTTATATAAACCATTCTTCCAATTCGAAAGCATCGGCTGTGCACCTGGAGGCGCGAAGTTTCTTTTGAGACTAAAATCTCGGGGGCCGGAGAATGTGCAAGGGGTCAAGATACTGGGATCAAAACCCGCAATTTAGGGTTTACCTATAGTCTCCATTGTAGTTCCTTTTTGGGGTTACCTTTTCGGATCCTAATTATATATTTGGTTAAACCAAAAAAAGGAACTACAATGGAGACTATAGGTAGGGCTTAGGGGGATGAAAGGTTCCTGCCCTGCAGTACATTTGGTGCTTTGCGGGGGCATGGGGGGGCACGCCGGATTCCAACATGCTTCTTTAAACTTAAAAAGTTACTCTAAACCCTTAACCGATTTAAAAAAAATGCTGTCGCGCTGTACACGGCTAGCAAGGGGCGTTAGGGCTCTGGGGTGTTGGGGTGTAGGGTTAGCCCTTAAGCTCTGTTAATACCCCGCCACCCTCCCAGTTACAACGATTTTCACAGGTCAACAGAACTCATGCTACATCTTCAGCCATAAACAGCCAGCCATAGAAGAAACCCTCAAACCTAAAACTTCAACCCGAAACTCTCGACCCCAAGCAAACTCTAAATAGACCCCGTTAGTAGCCGCCCCATATTAGAAAAGAAACCTGTAAAGCCGCAGCTCTCTTGGAACCCGGGAAGCAAGCCTCTGGTCTTGAAGAGTCTGGTGTGGAATTCCGGGTCTCCTGCACAGTTTAGGGTTTAGGCTTTCGAATTTAGGGTTTAGGGTTAGGGTTTACAAGAGTAGGGCTTTTCGGTTCGAGATTTAGGGTTCAGGATTTGGGATTTAGGATTTACAAGGGTATAGGATTTAGGGTATCAGGAGATAGGATTCAGGGTTTAAGAGTTAAGGTGTAGGCTGTGGTTCCTTTAACTTTTGGCAGCTATCTTTAAACATCCATTCAATTCATTTTGTGGGCCTTAATCATCATAACAGGGCTGCGGGACATATTATACCGTGCCTATGTTATAGTTGGGGACTGCAAACACGGATGAGGACTGTTTAGGGGGTTTAGTAGGGTTTTCGTTTAGGGTGCCGGGTCTCAAGGTTCAGGGTTTAGGACCCCGCAACGCTGTACAACACTGAAACTAGAGAACCCTAAAACCCTGAACCCTGCCTGCTTTTCCACGAACTCATTGAGCATGCCAGCCTGCGGCGATCACGGGGCCCAAAGCCCAAACCCTAACCCCGACCTTAAAACTACCAAAACCTACATTTTGGGGCTTTGGTAGTTACCAGTAGTTACCTTAACCTCCCAGAACCTACCTTTTTGCAGGTTCTGATTATGAACCCAATAATATGGAAGTTATAGGGCGCCCTACAAACAGTAGGGTTTGGTAGGTTAAGGCCTGAAGCAGGAACCTGGTCCAACCCTAAGGCTTCACCCCTCAAAAGGTTACGCAAAGAAAGCACCTTCGAACCCTTACACCTTACAGTAGAAGCCAGAAAGTTGGAACATCATTCTCCTCATGCCCCTTAGGTAAAGTGTAAGGGGTCCTAGCACTAATCCTCCTAAAGCCATGTTCCAACTTTCTGGCTTCTAGTGAAAACCCTAAAGCTGTAGTAGAGCCTTAAACCCTGAACCCTAAGCAGCCTGAACAGGCCGCAAGCTTCCCAGTAAGCCTAGAGTGGAGGGTCCGCCACAGGGTATCGCAAAAGGAAGCCGATGCTTCAATCCGATCTTAAATACCCTTAACCCTGAACCCCTGAGCCCCTGAACCCCTACCTTAACCCTGAATAACCTACCGTTTTAGGGTTCCTTATTATGATTTCCTTATATAAGTCCTTAAAACGGTAGGTTCTTCAGGGTTGAGGTAAACCCTAAATGGCAACGCTGTGAAGCCTCTGCGGCTTAACTCGGCAGATTTGCTACACTGCTACTGTATTCAATGATCTCAAAGGACACTCCAACCTAGCCACCACGGTTCAGGCTTTACAATAGGGTCTAGGGATTTCTGATACCCCTCGTAATTGCTCGGGCTTTCAATACGGATCCTGAGAAATTGTAACCAGGGGGCTCTTAAACGAGTTCCAGTATACCTGTAGTCTCCATTGTAATTACTTTCCTTGGTTTAACCCATTTTAGAGTTAGGATCTTGTAAGGTAACCCCCAAAAGGAGCTACAATGGAGACTTGTCTAACCACTAGCCCCTAAACCCTGAACCCCTAAACTCTGAACCCCTAAACCCCTAAACCCCTAAACCCCTAAACCTTAAACCCTAAATCCATAAACCCCGGCCCACTGAGCCCCAGAACAACGTGAATATGTAGCACCCCGCGACGACCCTAAGCCCCGAATACTACACACTTAGGGTGTTTTTTTCAGCACCTTTTTCCGGCTGCCCAGACTATCCGAACAGAAGGGTTTAGGGTTTAAGGTTTAGGGGTTTTCGGATTAGGGTGTAGGGCTTTTGTCAAAGTGCAGAGTCCTTTTCCTTGCGTCCAAGGGTCCGCCCTTACGGCATGCACTCCATAGGGTTTAAGGTTTCGGGTTGTATATCTGGCTTATTAGGGCTTAAGGTTTAATTACTAAACCGACACCCTGAAACCTAAAGCAACCCCCAAACGTATCTAGCCTTAAATTCGAAATCCTGAACCTCTAAACTAAACCCTAAACGCGAAATCCCACTTACTTCAAACCCATGTTCTGAACTATTCTACAAGTAACAACCGTCTCCGAGTCTCGCATTCATGCACTCGGAAGGCCTCCTCACTCGCAGTGTAGCCGGAATCCAAGCCTGTAGGACGGCTGAGCTGGGCTTTTGTTAAGGTCAGGGGTGTAGGGGTTCAGAGTTCTGGTTGTCGCCAAGGGCTTCGAACAAAATCAATATAGGATTGTTGTAGGATTTTGTAGGTCTGTGTACGAATGCGTTCGGCTTTAGTGGCTTGCATAATGGCGGTGCTTCGGTTTTACAGGGCTTCTGTGGTATATAAGTTTATGTTTTACATGTACCCTAAGAGATGGCTCCTATGACTACCGAAGTCTATCATCGGGACCACCTGGGACCTTAAGCCTATGTAGCCTACCTTTCAAGGGTTCCGTATCATGATTTCCGTCTATAACTCCCTAAAAACCGTAGGTTTTATAAGGTTAAGGGAAGCTCAAACTCCGATACCTGGCAACCCAGATCTCCCATAGCTCCCCTGGCGCTAAACCCCAAAGGGTCTCGCAAGCTCTACCTTAACCTACCAAAACCTACGTTTTGTCGGGTCCCTGTAGATTCAAGATTAGAATAGGGTTCATGATCAGACTCTACAAAAAGCAGGTTACGGCCGTTTCACATACATCTGAGGGCTAGCAGTAGCAGCAAAATCAACGATATACAGCACCTGTTATCCCTAGGTTCCCCAGTAGCCCCTTTATAATAAGGGTACCCTTTTTCCTACTATTCGGTTTTAATAAGGGAACCCCCCAAAAAAAAGGGTAAAAGGATACTACTGGGGAACCTAGATCCACAACATGAAATCGCCTCTTCGCGTGCCCTGCTGGACCCTGTGCGCATAGTCAAAAGGCTGTGCTTCAAGATGCTGTGTAAGCCAAATGGGAGTTTCCGAAACTTAGGGGGTACCTTTAAAGGGTTCCTTTAAAGGGATCTATATGGGTTCTATAAAGGGTTTAGGGTTTAGAGTGAAAATTAGGGGTACCTTATTTTGGGGTCCTTATGATAAGGATCCTACCACTTAGGGCACGATATTAGGGTCCCCTATTTTCGGAAACTCCCAAATCAGCACTGGGCATTTGGGCTGGTCAAGCCGGATCATAGCCTCTGCGCTGTGTCGAGTTCTAGCTGCTAGCTCACACGTGTAGGCTCCGACTCCAAACGTGACAGTCTGCTTGAACGAGCACATGGCGGTCCAGGCCACCGCGGTGGCTGGGAATTTGGAATAGTTGCAGCAGGGGCTTATGCCATGAATAGTTAGATTGTTTTTTTCTTGGCGGGGAAGGTATACTAAGGAATCCGTGGGAATGGTATTAGCAATTTTCCGCCCTCTATAATATTAACCGCTTCAGTCTTTGGCATTTGGGATTTAGAGCCCGAAGGCCCTCAGCCGTTGATAATGTCTGAAGTTGAAATCCCCGGTTCGCCAGCCCGAAGTATGAACCGTGACTAAACGCTTCAAAGTGCCACCTGGGCAGTCAGAAGTGAAACCCTAAACCTTAAACTTGAACCCTAAACCCTGAGCCCTACGCCTTAAACCCCCAAACCATACGGTCCTCCGGGCATCTCAAGCAAATCGATGAAGCGACCGCCGGCGGCTGCAATGGTCTCCTTCTCAGTTGAGGTGGAGGGTTGAGAATTCTGGGATGAGTAGGGTCGAGGGTATGATTTAGAGATTAACGTCTACAGATCAAGACTTCGCATTGCTACTGAAGTTTGTCGTTGCTGTCGTTATTTGAGGGTTGCTACTGAAGTTGGTCGTTGCTGTCGTTGTTTGAGGCTTTGAAGCTTCCTAGACTCCGGGATAAGCATGCATACTATTTGTGCGTGTGCATCTGTATATGCGTGTGTGTGTGTATATATACATATACATGTGTATATATATATATATGTATGTATACACACAGGCACATATACTCTGTTCTCTTATACTCTACTCCATGAACATCTTATATGGTATTATATGGTATGATATGATATTACATGATATTATATGATATTATATGATGGTAACTATATCATATGATAGTCGTATACTACAGAATGTTATAGTTATATCAGGCTATACCTTGGTGTACAGCTGCTGTCATGCACGGTTTCGGGGAGTCTTGAGAATGTAGATTTTGCCAAGGCACAATCTCAAGTCCTTGACCCTCAACCCCAGAAACAACTTAAACCCTAAACCCAAAGTCCTTGAATCCATCTGCAAACCTGCCTAGAGTCTTCTAACCTGTTGTGAACCCAGACTGCGTCTGTATTCCACGTGAACACCCGCACCCCAGACACCATACAACTAGTTCCAAAGTATTGTAGAAACAAGACCCAGATTGATCAAGCACACATCGCTGAACAGGTGAAGCCCTAACGTAGCAAAACCCGGCATGGTATGCCGTCCAAGCACCCCTTCTAAACACCAGCAACACCAACAAAAAAGCAAATGCCAAGCCACTCTAAGCTTCGAACCCCAAGCCCGGAAAGCGTAGGAAAAAATTAAGAAACCCCAACACATTACAATGTCCTTGCGCCCTATGCAGTTCAGGAATCAGGGGACCCTACTAAATACCAAAAACCAGAGATCCTGACCCCCTATATCCCTTATAGAAGCCATGCGAAGCCATAATGCAGAACCATTGTAGAACCCTAAACCCCTAAACCCCTAAACCCGCCCTGGCCTCGGGGACCTCGCAGTGCTGTGCCACAAAGGCGCACAGGTGATGGACGCCCGAAGGACCGGCCTGGGTTTGGGATTTAGGGTTTAGGGTCTGGATAATTACTAGGTGGCGCCCTACCTAGATCAGACCAGGGCGTATATAGTATAGGGGGAATATAGACCACGGAAGCCAAGTGACCTCGCTCAATCCTGCCTAGACTGGTCATCCGTAGTTCAGGCACTGCAGCTAGTGGAGACCCCTTTGATAAGTTAACTCCTTTCTTTAAGGATTATCGCGGTGGGATCCTGACAGCAATCCCCGAGTCACAACCGAGAGCTTAGGTAGAGTATCGTTGAATTGTATCTGCTGCCGGCTATTCACAACCTATTCTGTTAGTTACATGCTAGACGGTTGCGAGTTTACATGCTAGATTGTTGCGAGATAACGGAACAAATGGCTCTTTGGCACAATGACATTATCAGGGTACCTCTCTCGTAATACCAAGCAAAGAACTCACAAGCATATTCTCCATCATGTTGCTAGGCACTGCTGTATTCCAGTATGTGTACTGTGGTTAACTTGTGACGTGTGACTAGAACCGACCAGGAATACTAGACCATTCTTATTATTGTGTAGTACGGCACCTTACTCTTCCATGGTAGCTAGAACATACCTCCGAAAAACTTAAAGACTAAATAATGCCTAACTCTCAAACCCTAAACTTATGTATGCCCTAAGAGGGCGCACTCCTAAACCCCAAACCTCACGGACACTGAGGTTGGCTCGTGACCGGTCTTGGTACATTTCCTGCTCTTCGCCGTCGCCTCTTGGGACAACGTACCGCGAAGTTGGTCACTTAGCTGTATGGTTCTTCGGTTTAGGGCTTAAGGGGTTGTGGGTATGAGGTTTAGAACTGAAGGGTCTAGGGTGCTAGGGTTCAGTGTTTAGTTTAGTGCTGGCTCTCTACTCAGCCCGTTTGCAGGTGATTTGTAGGGTCTTCAAGGCCCAGTTTCAGTTTCAACAGGGGAAGTATAAGAGACGGTTGATGGACAAAATCCTGCATTACCCATAATAAGGAATAGACCATAATTCCCATAGTTTAGGGTCCTTAAGGTCATGCATCAAAAGGAGGAATAGAAACACATGCAAGGCAAATACCCTGCTTCAGAGTCAGTTTCAACAGGGGAAGTATAAGAGAGGAATAGAAACACATGCAAGGCAAACCCTAAACCCAAAACCCTAAACCCAAAACCCAAAACCCTAAACCCTAAACCCTAAACCCAAAACCCTAAACCCAAAACCCTAAACCCTAAACCCTAAACCCAAAACCCAAAACCCTAAACCCAAAACCCTAAACACCCTGCTTCAGAGTCAGTTGAGACTCCGAAATCTGGGCATTGAACGTCTGGAGTTCCCGCTCATCTGAGTGCTTAGCCCCCCAAAACCCTACACACCCGAAAACCTGAACCCCAAAAGCGAAACCCTACGGGTCCAAGCGCCTAAATATCATATACTACCAAAATAGAAACCTACATAGCTACTTTTCGAAACCCAAGTAGCTAATTATTGGGTCCTTTGGACCCTCAGGGATCCCTAAACCCCAAACCCTAAACCCCAAACCCCAAACCCTAAACCCCAAACCCTAAACCCTAACCCCTAAACCCTAACCCCAAACCCCAAACCCCAAACCCTAAACCCTAAACCTCAAACCCGAAACCCCTGGACCCCTAAACATCGAACACTCGAAGCCAAAGCCTAAACCTCTGGAGCCCGCCGAGCCGAGAGTGTTAATATGGGGGGCCTTAATAGTTAGAATAGGATAAAGGGATATAAGGGTTACTATAAGGGTATAATGTGGGGCCTTAATAGTTAGAATAGGATTCCTTTAAAGGGTTCCTTTTAAAGCGATCTATAGGGGTTACTATAAGGGCGACTATAAGGGTATAACATACATTCAGGTCCAGAAAGTTGGAAACCGGATTAAGGACAATCAGTGCTGGGATTCCCTATACATTACCTTTGGCCACCAAAACCGACCATTTTAAGAAATTATATATGGAAACCATAATAAGGAACCCTAAAAAGGTGGGTTTTTCCGGCCACAGGTACTCTTACGGATTGAGGCTATTGAATTTCCAACTCTTGGGCTTCCACTGTAGGGGCCTTAATAATTAGAATAGAGTTCCATTCGAATAGAGCTCCTTTAGAGGGTTCTTATAAAGGGTTCTACAAGGGTTACTATAAGGGTATAATGTGGGGCCTCAATAATTCGAATAGGGTTTTGGGGCCCATTATACTAGAACTCTAAAAAGGAACCCCAAAATAGTATTGGTAAGTATTTCGGCCACTATAATTTTCTGTGTGTCTGGGGGTCGAGGGTTCAGTTCTAGTACTGGTACGAGTTCTCGTCATGCAGACTTGTACAACGACTAACGACCGACGACGAGGACGATGACGACTGCAGCTGCGACTACGACCGCGATGGCGAGGACGACCAGGACGACGACGACGACTGCAATTGCGGTTACGACTGCGGCGACGACGATGGCTGCTGCTACGACGATGACTATTACCTACGGTCCACTCGTTTTGTACAGCAAAACCCGGGGCATTTGCGGGAATCTGAAATTTGGCCGGGAAATCGCTGACTACATCCCATCTTCGTCTTCATCGTAGTCATCATCACCATCATCATCTTCATCACCATCAATGGCATCACCTTCCAAATCAACATTCAAACAATCTTAATGCACTTGATCATGCTGTTCATGATCGTTCTCTTCATCACTATCTCCACCATTATCACCATTAAGTCCACGACCATGGCTATCCTCATCATGAACATCATCACGATCATCTTTAAGATACATCATGATCACCAGGCGTGTTTTGAGCGCAAAACCAGGAGTGCGTTTAAGGTTTTTCTTGTGCGGACTCCCGGAATCTAGCTGGTGATGGTGTTGCTGCGGCAGAAGGCAAAACCGTTCTGAGTACACCTCAACAAGTTCTGAAAGCAAAACATCTTCAGCAAGCTTGCGCTGACATTGGAAGCTTTAGGAACTAGACGACAACAGTCTAAGAAACAGTTGAAACCCGAGTGCGAATGCATAGAATGATTGCCATGCGTCGTTGTCAGACTGTCACTGCTAATCGCCCAAACCTAAACTTCCTAAACCCAAAACCCTAAAACATATACCCTAAACCCTCAAGGCCCTAAAAACCTAAACCCTTACCACAGGCTTCAGGTCTTTAGGGACCGCGCGTGGCTCAAAGAGCAGGCTGTGGAGACACTGGCGAGCGATCTCCTCCCCTGTGGAGGTGCTGTGGTTTCTGGAAGTTACATTAGGGTTAGGTTGCTTTTTTGGTGGGTTTAGGGTTTGGGCTTTAGCAGCCACCTCACACTGTGATACTTTGGTTTTCGCGGCAAGAAATTGGACTTACTCGTCACTGCACTTCTTGAACAAGATGCACGCAATGCCGCAAAACTGCTGATTTTGCTCAATGCTTCTACACCTGAGCCCTAAAACTTAACCGTGTGTGGCAAACCCAGCAACGCAACGACTCCATCCGCAAGTCATTCGCTTATTCACGGCCAACTGAACCCGTGAGAACCCCAGCATGAACTCTACGGCCTTCAAGGGGTGTGAACAAGTAGCATTGATATTCCCTTAATAATATTCATAAAGTATGTATATAGCCGTAGCATGATATATCCCAAAACCCTGTTCCAAGCCCTGAGTATTCATTACGGCCCCTGTCTTACTGTAAGGGTTTGGGGAACGGGCTGGACAACCTGAGCATGCCATGATTTGAATCTGGGGGCTGTGCCTCCGGCGTGTCTTCCCTCATCCTGCGCGAGTATTCTCGGGAGGTGCTGTGCTGGGGTTCGAGAGGTTCCGAAGTCCGGGGTATTTTCACTTTAAGGGTTTTTGGGGCTTCACGGCCGCAGCACCCTAAGCTGTAAACCCCAAACCCAACTAGGCCCAACCTGTGGCCCAAAAGACCTACCTTTCTAAGGAACTATATATAGAAACCATAAAAAAGAACCCCAAAAAGGTAGGTCTTTTCGGCTAGAGGAAGGTTCTGCGTCTAGCTGCCCTGGATATTCTAGGGCCGTGGTTTGGGAATGTAGGGTGTGGTTCGGGGTGCCGGTTTAAGGGCCTCCGGATTAAAGGATTGCTTTGGGGGCACTATGTGATCCAGCTTCGCAACTGGGGCTTCAGCTCAGGGTTGAGGAGTTTAGGGTTTAGGGTTTAGGTTTAGCTGCCAAAGGCGCTGCCACACAACCGGAGGCCCTGACAAGGCTCTTATAGTATACCACAATCTCCGGTGTCCTGTAAGTGCCTACATATAGAATATACTATGCTGGAAAAAACCCAATACTAGAATGCCTAGCATGATGTAGGAGCTTTGCGAATTTGCCTAGGGTCCCGGGGTATATTATTGCAAGGATAACAGGGGACCCTAGTATTTGTTCAGGCGAAATGTAGAGTTCGCAGCCTAGAGACCCTCAAGACCCCCCAACGCCATGCGAAAACACCCACGACCCCAAGCCCTCGAAGTAGAACAGCCCCAAACCAAACCAAGGCCGACAGGGCTTAGGTTTTCGTGTTTAGGGTTCAGGGTCTAGGGCTTTAGGATGTAGGTTTTAGTGTTCAGGATTACGGCTTCAGGGCTTAGAGTTTAGGGTTTTAGGGTTCAGGTGCTATAGTGTTTAGGATTTTAGGGTTCAGGGTTTAGCGTTTTACGGTTGATGGACAAAATCCTGCACTACCCATAATAAGGAATATACCATAATTCCCATAGTTTAGGGTCCTTAAAGTAATGCAGGACTTTGTCCATCAACAGTAGGGGGGGGGAAGGGGGTGTATTAAAGGTTGCGCCAGGGTTCGGCTTAAGGTTCCCAGTTTAGGGTGTAAGGGTTGAGGGTCCTTTAGGGGTTTAGGGTTTAGGGGTTTATGGTTGAGTTTAGGGCTCCGGGCCTCAGAGGGCTAAGCGAGCTGAACCGTGGAGCAGAATGCCGTTGAGGTATGCTTTACTACTGAGGCTCCATATATACTACCATTATGGAATTACGTTTTGGGACCTACTTTCATAATGGTACTGTTGATGGACAAAATCCTGCATGACCCTAAGTACCCTAAACTATGGGAATTATGGTATATTCCTTATAATGGGTAGTGCAGGATTTATATCATCAACCGTAGTACAGCGAATCCCAGAAAGTTGGAACATGGATTTAGGAGGATTAGTGCTAGGATCCCTTATACTTTACCTTAAGGGCAGGAGGATATTCATGTTCCAACTTTCCGGTTTCTACTAGTATAACTTCTGAAACAGGAGACAGGAACTGTAGGGGAAAGGGATTCTCAGACCTCTGTACTCTTCCACAGTGCCCAGGCTCGACGACTGCCAAGTGACTAGTAATATCCGTGCTAGGACATATGGTCTTGGTCACCGCCTTGAAAGTTGCCTCCATGTCATCCAACACCACTGTTGCCTTGGTTGTTGGCTCGTCTATGTAAATGAGGCCGCGTGTTCCAGATTTGAGAATGCCCTCGCAAAGGTCCGACAGACCACCAGCACCCGTCACCATGTGTGTCACGTGGATCTTTGCCAGCATTGGGAGGGCAAGCCTTAGTTCAATTGTCTCATACGAAAGCGCTTTGCGAACCGGCTGCAGAGTTACTTCTCACCATGCTCTTACCAGAACTCAAATGACATCACCTAGCAACTCTTCGGCCTTCTCTTCCATATCTCTTGTCTGGGATTTCGGGGCCAATCACTGAAAACTGGAGCTAGGAAGCTGTCAAAATATTCATACCCCGAGTCCTGAACCCTGAGCCCTAATCCCTAAACCCTAAACCCTACGCCCCTGAACCCTAAACTCTGCACCCTGAACCTCAGAACTCCAGGGGGTCCGGGGTTTGGGGTTTGGGATTGGGGTTTAGGTTCTATGGGGCTTCGGGGCTAGATCCCAAAGCCTTGAGGCTCACACCGTGGCTTCTTTCGCTGGCTCATGTCGTAATTGCTTGAAAGTGACTGACGCCACCTGAGCACGATTCGCGGCATTTTTCAAGCGCAAAGGTGCAAACCCTAAACCCTAAACCCTAAACCGAGAAGTCACAGGGTTCAAAGAAGGGCTACAGGGCTTTTCGGGGGTTTTGCTGTTTCGAACAAAACCTAAACCCAAAACCCTCAACTCTCAATCCCTGGGCGACTGAACCCTGGAAGAAGGCTCCCTTCTCTGCAAACGTAGAAGCTTCAAAGGGCCTTTCCCCCTAAAAAAGCGAGGTTCCAGCAGTTGCCGCCTACCCTAGGCGCCCATGGACCCCTTTGTAGGAAGCCTATCCTTCCCTTTTGCTTTAAGGTTTAGGGTTTCACAGTTTCACAGTTTTGAATTANGGGGTACTAAACTATCATGGATTCGACTCGACTTGCTCGGGTGGTTTAGGGTTTGGGGTTTAGGGTTTTAAGGTAAGGCGTGAGGATTGATAGGTCCGTAAGACAAACCAAACAACAAAAGCTAGTATAAAGGCCTTAATATGCCTTAACATTTAAACTTGGGCCTGGGGGGCCAAGAATAGACTTGGCTTTGGGTTATGTATATACGGACGATAGAAGGATTCTATTATTACTACTTGCCTTTTCGAACCCTCACATACGCTGGTCCCTAAATCCAACATGCTTGAAACCCCAAACATCCTGAATGAACCCAAAAGCCCAACACCCACAAGCCCTGAAACCCTTGAACCTAAAACCGACTTGAATCGCAAACCGCTAACGCTAAACCATCCTAAAAACCCCAAAGCACGCAGAGTGCTCTGAGATCCAAACATATCGCTCGCCAGGCCATGCAGATATTCAAGAGACCTCTCTCGCTGCTTGGCAGTGCAGCAGCACGAGTGGGTTTAGGCTTCTGAGGTTTTCAGGGTTTAGGGTGTTTAGGGTTTAGGTTTGGAGGTATAGGGCTGAGGGATTTACAGATGTTGGCAACAACTTCAACCCCATTGATTTCAAAACCCTAAACCCTAAACCGTTCGAATGGGTAGTTTTCCAAACTAGGGTGCCGTTTCAGGTCCCCAAAATGGCACGGCACCCTTATAAAAAGGATCCCTAAAGGGACCCTGATTTAGAGAACTACCCAAATGAGAAGCACGGCCAGTTCAGGGATATTGGAGTCTCCTTATGCATACCTGGACCCTTCCTACAACTGGACTTTCAAGTAACCAGGAGAACAGGGATAGACCTGTATTTCATGATGGTTCCTCAAGCAATGAAGTATGGTACTCTAGAACCGAGTTCCTGCACAAAGGTTGCTGGAAGCCAGGGCTTGTCACGGCTATCCCTAAGGGTCCATGTACCCAAACAGGGTTCCTTTAAGGGGTGCCTTTGAAGGTTCTGCAGGGGTACCATAAGGGTTTGGGGTTTAAGGGTCCGTGTACACAAATAGTATCTACCTCGGACCCAAAGTACCTATATTGTATATCGACTGTTTTTAAACTTTAAGGCCAAAGCATATGCTACTTGGGTACATGGACCCTAAGGGAATGTTGCTCAAGCTCCGGAGGCAAACTCTTGAAACTATGGGTGCCCGTTTCTTGACAATGAGCTAGTTGTGCCAGCACCAAACAGTGTATAGGGCCTATGGTCTACTAAACTCAAACCATGTAAGGTAGAAGACTTGATTATTACCAAAACTATTCCTTGGTAGAGATGTACTAACTAGTATACCGTACCCTGAAACGCAATCATGATGTTTGAGGGCATTACAGCCGCTACAGTACTCTCAGTGTCCGAAGCTTCGACATGTCTGGCACGAGGCCTGGAACTCAGAGCGCCACAGGGAAGAGAGGACCTGTCGACAATACTGGGTTTTCGATAAGGAACTTAATTTTTAGTACCCAGAAAAAGGAAGCCCTATTATTTACTATAGATCCATATTATGGTAACTTCACTTCCATCAAGTTCCTTGGCAGGAGCCCCAGAATATGAGTCGGCTGGGCTGGGACTTTGTGGGTTTTGAGGGTTTAGGGGAGCTTAGCATTGTAGGTTTCGTGGTTAAGGGAGGCTCTTCGGGTTTACGGTTCAAAGGATATAGACAACCTTACTTCTTTAGAGTTTAAGGTTTAGGGTTTAGGGCTTGGGAATTGGGGTGGTGTTAAGAAGGATTTGAAAAGAGATCTATTCGGCTTTACGCGGGTGTTGGGCTGAATCTGAGTTCGGGGCAGTTCTTAGGGGCTTTGGTTCGTTGGGCTCATCTCGGGAACTTTGCTTTACTGTAGGGCTTCGAGACATTTTGCTTGGTGTTGGAGCTTGCGTGCGCGGGGTTCAAATTTCAATTTTGGGTTTGAGGACTTGGTGCTCAAGCTTGGGGCTCAGGGGAAGATAGGGTTTATGGCTTTTGTTTCAAGCGGCTTACGGTTTAGGGTTAAGGGTTTAGGGACAGGGTTTATACTTTGGGCGCGCAGGCTTCTTCTTCATGCTTCTACGAAGGAAGCCTGAGGAATAGCATTAGCAATCATCTAGGCTTCGTTCTTAATTCGTAGCTCGAATACCATTCCAATACTTTCCCGGTATTCACCCAAGCTCTAAACCCTCCTAAAGCCTAAACCCTAAGCCCGGAAACCCAACTTATAGATGCAGAACAGGCCTTAGAGATTGGATTCAAAGGGCTCATCTGAGGCTCCCTTGGCTTAGAATACTCTCGGAGGTTGATCCGAACCTTCGGTCTTCGGTCTTTGATAGAGTTCCTACAACATGGATCCTAGTAGTGTGCTGCTACAGGACCAGCGTTTCTTCATCAGGTTCCTACGATTCAAGCAGTCATGGCTACAAACCTTCGCCGGGAAGACTTGCGGAGTTCTGCTTCCTAAACCCTAAACCCTTGTTTCACTTAAACCGACAACCCTAAACTACCCCTAAAAGCCTAAAACCCTAAACTATTCAGGGCTTCGGGTTGGAGCCCTGTCAAGGCCTTGGGAAGTTCTGGGCTCGATGATAAGACTTGTCTAGGGTTTGGGGGTTTCTGCTTCTTCGGAAAGGTCATCGTGAGCGTGGAAAGGACCCAATAAGTAGGTACCATGCAGTGTTTGGATTCAAGATAGTAATTAGGTATACATAATTAGTAATCACATACTCTCCCAAATACGAATCTACCCTAAACCCTAAACCCTAAACCCTAAATACTAATATGTAGATTAGTATTTGGGAGAGTATGTGATTACTACGTACTTGGACCCGCTCAAATTGGGAGCTGAAGCCGCTACGGCATGAGAAACGGTCCTTGATGAAAGGGGGTTTAAGGTTTAGGGTTGAGGGTTTAGGGGTTTAGGGGTTTAGGGGTTTAGGGGTTTGGTTTAGGGTTTAGGGTTTAGGGAGGTTTAGCTTCCCAAAAAGGCCCTTCTGGACAAAAGCGTCCTCCGTACACAGGCGGAAGTCGTCGCGTCCTCGACCATTTTGCTTCGTGTCCGCGTAGGCAATACTTACTGCGACTGCCTCGTGGATTTGCATCTCGCAGGAAAGTTCTTGACGACACAGCTCCCGCACTGCCGCCCCGCTTCTTGGACACAATTTGCCACCTGACTCTCGTTCAGCGTAGAACGAAAGGGAGCTGGGATTCCACCCCCATTAAGCCGACGTTGCCGGCTTGGACAGCGATCCGACCAACCAGCTTTCCTGGATGTCGGACCTTCGCATTTCCCTCATGTTGGCCTTCTTCCCGTAGTTCTGTCTTCTCACCTGTGTCCACTTCGCGCAAGGTGAGCCGTTTAGGGGTTTCGGGTTTCGGGTTTAGCTGCTGGAGGGCACTATTCTTGCTTCTCGACTTCCATGTCGTCTTATCCGCCAATGTTGAACAGCGGGCGGTAAGCCTCACTGCCAGATGTAAAAAAACAAAATCTTCAACCCCTTCTCGCCTGCTGAATGCTGCAAAGCCCACCTAGATCTTCCTCATCCCTACAAACCCCAACCGTTAACCTTGCTGTCCGAATCTTAACGAACTTCATGCCTAAACGCCGAACCCCCAGACCCCTTAAACCCCTAATTTCTGAACCCCAAATGGGAGTTTCCAACCATAGGGGACCCTAATATAGTACTGTAAATAGTAGGATCCTTATTATGAGGACCCCAAAGCAAGGTACGCCTAAGTTTCTGAACCCCAAATGCTTCTCAGACAGGTTCGTTATGTACTCGGATCCGGATCCGGAGGCTTCTCGTAGCCAATCCCCTGATTGATACAATATGGCCCCTTTGCGGCTTCTCTTAACAAGGCTTCTATCGATTGCTCAAACCCCAAACCCTGAAACACAGATCCCTGAGTGTCGGGCAAGCGCTGCGACTGAAGGCGTGCCAGATCATCCTCTCCCTGTTGCGACAGCAGTTTTGTACGGTTTTTTCAGAAAAAACAGCCGGTGGTTAATGGCTTCCGGGGCATTGAACGTCCGGGATATCCCTACACTCTATAAAGTGGATTAGCGTTTACGGTGTATTGGTTGAGGGCTTAGGCCGTAGAGTTTATTGTGTAGGGCTTTACCTTCTAGGGGTGAGCTATTCCAACTTCCTGTCAAGACTCAAGCAGCCAACAAAGCCTCTAAGCCACAAAAGGCGAAACTTGGCAGTTGCGGTTCGACGTTCATCGCACGTTGGACTTCCCGATCTTGTGATGAGCTCCGATGTCGGATGACATGTAGGGTTCAGCAAGACTTACGGTTTCAAGTGTAGGGAATCAATGAACTGCAGGATCGTCCAGGGTTTGGGGTTAGGGCTCACGTAAAGACAGAGGCTAGGCAGTGATTAGAGCCTTCGTCGCGGCGAGCAGCACGTCCGCCACCGAAACATCTTTGGTCACATCCTGCTGCAGGCTCGCCTGATAACAGGGTTTGACGGGACTCCAATAGCCCTTAACCAAGACTCCCTAAAGGAATCCCATCATGGTTGAGGGGATGTGGCTAACTTTAGTAACCCCAAACCTAACGCCTTGCGATGTTTTTCAGCCAGGAAACCAAAAACCTTCGAAGAACGTGATCAGCTCAAGGTGAAAGATTTGAAATGTAGGTTCGGACGTTAGGTCGATGCTGATGACGATGACGATGATGACGACGATGATGACGACAAATGAAGGGATGATGAAGGATGAGGTTTGAGGATGCGTATGAGAATGGGGAGGAGGAGGAGTAGGAGGAGGAGGAGGAGCAAGAGGAGGGGAGGAGGAGGAGGAGGACCTTACGGTTGAAGAATTTGTAAGGCTGTCTAAGGCTTTACAGATTAAAACAGGACTCAAGGTCCAGGTAGGTGCATCCCTACATGCGGGAGTAGTTACTGTGAAACCGAAAACCCATCTCGAGGTGTGTAAGCTTGATTACGAGACGAGGCCCAAATTTAAGATTGAGTGTTTAAGGGTTCCCTGATCCCGAAGCCTGGAACCATAATCCCTAAACCCTTAAGTAACCCTAATCCCCTTAAGCACGGAACCTTGTAGGTCCATCCCAGCTCCGGGTGCGTCTGGTGAATCGTGCGGACGGCCGAAACGAACAGCTCACCAGACTTCCTGCCGTTGAACTTACAACGTTTGATGTAGTGGTAGCAGTAGGATTGGTAGTGGTAGTAGTAGTAGTAGTAGTAGGAGTAGGAGTAGGAGTAGGAGTAGGAGCAGTAGCAGTAGCAGTAGCAGTAGCAGTAGCAGTAGCAGTAGCAGTAGTTGTTGTTGTTGTTGTAGCAGTAGCAGTAGCAGTAGCAGTAGCAGTAGCAGTAGCAGTAGCAGTAGGAGTAGGAGTAGGAGTAGCAGTAGGAGTAGGAGTAGGAGTAGGAGTAGGAGTAGGAGTAGGAGTAGGAGTAGGAGTAGGAGTAGGAGTAGGAGTAGGAGTAGCAGTAGCAGTAGCAGTAGCAGTAGCAGTAGCAGTAGCAGGAGCAGCAGCAGCAGCAGTAGTAGTAGTGCTAATAGTAGTAGTAGTAGTAGTAGTAGTAGTCGCAGTAGTAGTAGTAGTAGTAGTAGTAGTAGTAGTAGTAGTAGTGCTAGTAGTAGTAGTAGTAGTAGTAGTAGTAGTAGTAGTAGTAGTGCTAGTAGTAGTAGTAGTAGTAGTAGTAGTAGTGTCTGTTAGTAGTAGCACTGGCAAAATCGCAAGCAGAAATACTTAGTTAGTAGCGGCAAACAGCGGCAAGAAATCGGAACGAAGCTCAGGTTCAGGATAGAGAGGCGCCAAGGAACAGTAAATCTGGCTCGACTCTCAACCACTTAAAAAGACCCCTTCAGTCAAAATCCTGCTGTAGGGACTTGTACCAAGCATTTCACGACATTTCGAAATACGATTCCTTAAAACAAAACCCTTCGTATCACCATTCAAGCGGTTACATTGCACACGGCAATTCAAGGACCCAACTGCAACGAGACAACCAAGCACCACCATCGCGCAGCGCTCCGACAGCCGATGCTCAGCATGGGATGCTCCATCACGAAAGGCACGGCCGCCTGGAGCAACAGCCCTTGGAACCCCAAAACCCTTAATGCCTTAGACGCTCAACCCTTGGAATCCCATGATTGAACACATTGGAAGCCTTCTTTTGGCCGGAAAGCCGGGAACTGAAATAAACCCCAAACCCTAAGCCCAACCTACCGCCAGGCCCTAAGCTCATAACCTGTGCCCAAACCCTGACATGGTACAGGACTGTTCGGTTTGGGACTTTTTGGCTTACCTTAACCTACCAAACCCTACTTTTTTGCAGGGTCCCTATAAATTCCATAGTAGGGTTCATAATAAGAACCTGCAGAAAACTAAAGTTTGGTAGTTTAAGGTAGGGTTTTTGGGTCGGTTCAGGGCCAAGCCGCAAGAAAAAAAACCCAAACCTGAAACCCCAAACCCCGAATCTGAAACCCCAACTCGATTTCAGCCTCTAAGTACCGCAAGCCCTGAACCCTAAACCCCGAACCCCTAAATCCCTTAAGCCTTTAAGGAACCCTTAAAGGAACCCTAAACCCCACACCCCCACTGCGCCTGGTGCGCGAGCCTGCGGACTTGGAGCGAGAGGAGCTGCACACTCCGCGTCGCCTCTTCCCCTTTGCATCGGCGGGTGCAGGGGTTCATGTGGCTTTTGGGGATTCGGGTTTTGTGTTGTTTAGGGTTTGGGGAGTAAGGCTCAGGGTGGATGGTTTAGCTTACTATAGGGGCCTAAATATTTTGGGAGGTTCCTTGATAAATATAGTAATATGGACCCAAAACCCTATTCCAGCCCTATACTAGGGTTTTGGGTTAAGGATTGTAGAGAGTGCATCACACTGTGGCGATCTCCCCAGGGCCAAACCACCCAATTTGACCGTTCATACGCACCTTCAGCAATGTAGATGCCTGACGATTACCCGAAGGATTACCACACAGATTAAAATATCGATGTCCATCAGTAAGGCTGTTGCTGTCATCAGGGGTCGACATGAAGGCAGAACGCCAGCGCAACACCGCTCGAAGCCTTATAAGCCCAAAGTTGCCCTTGATGACAAACCCTCAACCCTAAACCAAAGCCCCAAACCTGGGGGCCCAAGTAACTGACAACTCCTAAATACTAACCTACAAAACTACTATCCTCAAACCGAGTACAGCTTTGGGTCCTTTGGTCCCTTAGGGCAAAAGAACAACCGGAAACCCTTAGCCCAAATGCCCGATCACATGGGTAGTTCTCTTAGTGTGGGTCCCTTTAAGGTTCTTGCTAGCAGGTGCCGTAGTATTCGGAGGACCTAGCAGGTACCCTAACTTAGAGAACTACATACATACCTTAGACCACTCGGGACAAACAGGTTCGGAGTCCGAAGCACCCGTATAGGGTTTACAGGCCTTAAGGTTTGTGGAATACCCTAGATCCTAAACTGCCCAGACCTTCCAAAATCCCTTAATTAAGGAATATACCTTAAATGATAATAGGACCCCTAATATGATTTAAGGTATATTCCTTAATTAAGGGATTTTGGAAGGTCTGGGTGCTACGGTTTAGGGATTGGGGCGTCGGGCTTAGGGTTTGGGGTTCGATTCCGAAGCAAGGCCTGACACGCCGAGAGAGATGGCTACCTGAGACCGCTAGGGTTTAGGGTTCAGGGTTTAGGGTTTAGGGTTTAAGGTTTAGGGTTCAGGGTTTAGGCTTTAGGGTTTAAGGTTTAGGGTTCAGGGTTTAGGTTTTAGGGTTTAGGGTTTCGGGGGGATTTGCGACTTCAGGACTCAACAGGACATGAAGTCTCAAGTTTAGAGTTTAGGGGTGACCTGAACCTCGAACAAACCCACCCTTTTAAAGACATATCTAAGGAAACCATAGTAAGAACACCTCAAGTGTAGATCTTTTGAAAGAGCTGAAGAAGTGAAATTAGTTATTAGGGCTTAGGGTTTAGGATCTAGGGCTACTATGAGGGTTACTCTAGGAGATTAGTCTTTAGGGCTTAGGAGTCTTGATGATTAGCAAACGGTTTTGGGTGATCCGGGTGTAGGCATCATCCGACGTTGCTTGAGCCTTCCTGGCACTGTCGGTCGACCCCAGCGCCAAAAACATACTATAGGGGCCTGAATAATTACCAATACTATTTTGGTGGTTCCGTATTATACACATAGTATAATAATGGGCCCCAATACCCTATTCTAATTGTTAAGGCCCCAAAATTGTTGAACCATAAACTGGACTGTAGCTAAAAACTTGAATTGAGGTACCATAATAGGGACCTAAAGTATATGATAGGTTTTCCTGATTATTGTATCTTTGTTTAAACTGCTTCACAAAAACCCAGTAATTAAAGGAAATCATGAAGCCCAAGACAGCCGCATGTCATGCGCGAGCAACCTTGCAAAAGCTTTGCAGTGTTGACAACCTTGCAGTATGCTGCACAACTCCTGCATCCAAACCTAGAAAACCGCATGAAGCCCTTCTACAAGTATATCGGTCTATAACAAACACCCTATGTCACCCCAAGGACCTACCGAAGCTCCCCCACAAACTCACAACTCTCTGAGCTTTGGTTCAACACCTGTCGAAAATATCATAAAAACCCTGCAAGACCCGACGCATAAACCCCGCATATCACTCTCGGACCTGCAGAAACCACATCGAACAGCGAACTCAGCAAGCCCCCTAACCAAAAAAACAAAGGCCCCCAACCTCGCAAAAAAAACACCCTAACCCCCAAAACCCTAGCACCCAAAACCCTAAAACCCTAAACCCTAAACCCCTAAAACCCTAAACCCTAAAACTCTAAACCCTAACCCCTGAATCCCTAAACCCGAAAACAACCCAAAACCCTACAACCCTAAACCCTAAACCCGATAAACCCTAAACCCCTAAGCCAATTCCAATTCAACGTCCGAGAGCCTCGGCAAGGGCACTCCGCCCCTGAGCCGAAGCCCAAGCGCCCTCCAAGAGCGCCTCGCACCTGGCTTCGTTGGGTTTAGGGTTTTGAGGACTCAGGGTAGCAATACCTAGGGTTTAGGGTTTTTCAGGGTTTTAAGGGGTTTGGGGTTTCGGGTTTAGCTGTTTAGGGTTGTTTGGATTTAGGGCTTTTAGGGTTCAGGGTTTCGTGTTTTTAAAGCTTGCTTGGGTTCAGGATTTTGCATTTCAGGGGGCGACTTTGCCAATGGCATCGCACCTCCCCAGAGAGCCCGATACCCCTTAATTAAGGAATATAGCTTAAATCATAATATGAAGCCCTATCTAATTAGGCCATATTCCTTAATTCCCTTATAGAACCCCTATAGATCCCCTTTAGCGACGTATTACCCGAGGTACAGTAGTGCGATAATCATACTCTACCACAATACCACAACAGAACGTACACCACATGCTATTTCAGGCACCGTCTTGTAAAGCTTGACAGCGTATATCCGTAATCTATACTGACTCTATGATCAAGGAGAAAGGAAAGCCGCAATATCAAATTAAAGACAAAATCGAAAATGTGCACAAACAGTCCGAGGTCCAACATGCAGGGCAAACGGCTGTCCCAGGCACTCGGCCATGTTATAGCCGTACAGCTCCTGTTTCGGGGACTGAATGGGGTTCCTGAATTGTGTGTGTGTGTGCACATAAATATATATATATATACAAACAGATATACATACATATGTCATGTATATGAATATGAAAATTGCAATTGCTCTTCATATTATTATGTGCTTCTCAGGGCTTGGGGTTTATAGGTGGCTGGGCGGGCAGGGATACTTAAGCGAAGGTCCAGGGCATATGGGCCAACAGACATATTCGGCCTTGTTCGTGCCATGCGGCCGCAAGGCCTGGATCTAGTGCCTTCTTGTATTAAATTAGGGCTTAAAAATGGGATAAGAGTTTGCCGTTCAGGATGTAAGTATTGATGCTGAAGCACCATCATCCTTATCACGATGCCGAAGAACAGGGGGGCCGTGCGGTTTCGCGCACATTCCGACTTGTGACTTGCTGCCGAAGCCTGGTTCCAGATGTAATAGACCGCCACTGTGGTCTTGTTAAGGAACTTGGTCTCAAAGTTACGACACCCGCGGTATGTAGTGAAATCTAATCTGTGCTTTCCCAAAGTCTCACGTGCCCACATGGGAGTTTCCGAAAATTAGGGGTACCTTATTTGGGAGTCCTCATAATAAGGATCCTACTCTTTAGGGTACTATATTAGGGTCCCCTATTTTCGGAAACTCCCACATGCTTGCGGGAGACCTCTTCTGACCCCTTGGGACCCCAAGACCTTTCTGAGGCACCTATATGGGAGTTTCCGAAAATAGGGGACCCTAATATAGTAGCCTAAATAGTAGGATCCTTATTATAAGAACCCCCAGAATAAGGTACCCCGAATTTTCGGAAACTCCTATACTGGTTCATTCAGCCTTCCTGATACAGGGGCTTGAAGTCTTTCGTCAGTCGGAAGGTTAGTACAGCTTAAACATAACAAAGCTAAGGCTAACGAATTGGAGCAGGACACGGCTTCCTGCTCTTGAAGGCCCGGTATTACCAGTACTATTCATTCAAGTTCCCTTTACAAGTATACCCTAAAGCCCTGTTCTAACAGTTGAGGTCACGCGATTAACTATGCATGGCAGTGCTGTGAACAGGGAGCCTAAGCCCTAAATCCTAGCTCCCGATCCCTTACTCTTCCATATAAATTCTAGGTTAGGCTTCATAAGGAGAACCTAGAATAAAGTATGTTATAGTAGTTTTAAGGAAAAGCCTGAACAACAAACGCTGGACACTTCATCTGCTTTAGAGCCCAGTCGACTCTTGTGGGATGCCTTTGTGGTAACCCTGAAGGTCCATGTACCCAAATTTTATATACTTTGGCCTTATACTATTCCCTAAACCCTAAACCCCTGAACCCTGAACCCTAAACCCCTAAACCCTAAACCCTAAACCCCTAAACCCTAAACTTGGGTACATGGAGCCTTTTGGGCTTCGAGAGAATTTGGCCCCGGTCCTGGAACCCTTTGCTCGCGTAGCCTCGCTGCGATTTTGTCTGATTTTCTGTTTTTTTTGTTGAGCTCCTTTTTGCGTCTTTCTGGGGGGTTTTAGGGTTTAGGGTTTAGGGTCATAGGGCTTAGGGCTATAGGGTTTAGGGATATAGGGTTATAAGGTCATAGGGTTTAGAGTAAAAGGGTTTAGGTCTCAGGGTTGTAGTGCTTAGGGTTTAGGGTGCAGGTTCTCCCTGGTTCTTTAGGATCCTAAGAGGCTTCTCTGGGATTTTAAGAGGGTCCTTTTAGGGCTTTCAGTGGGTTCTACTGCGCCTTTTACTTAGCCGCCCTGAGAACCAGAATCAAAATCATGTTCTTATAGTCCTCTTAAGTGTTAGTATAACAAAAACAAAACATAATTCCTAGGAACAGTAAAGTTTGACACCGGGGTAGCAATTACTCCGCCAGCCTGGTAGGGGCCCTCCACTACTCAGCTAGAAAACACTACCTGTAGCTCGAAACTTCCGGCCCGAGGATGTACATCTTTTTTGGGGGGGGTTTAGGGTTTGGGGTTTAGGGTTTATGGTATACCTTCAGTAACTACAGTAGTTGCAATACCTCGAGCAGGAAGCCGGCTTCGATTCGACTCGGAAGGATGATTGTCTTTATTATAAGACTTTATTATAAGACCAAGACAAGGGTGGCTCCGTTGACTAAAGCCCCGTATCTTACAACGCCACAATACCCCGCTGAACGAAAACCATAAAGCCCTTTTCTTTGACAAATCCGTAGAAATCCCACTACTGGGAACCTAACTCCTAAACCCTGAATATCCCTACATTCAAACAGTCTATGGAAACCCCACTACAACAACTTTAAATCGGTAAATCTACACACTAAACCTCAACATCCTTAAACCGTTTCAACAATCTGAGGGAGCCCTTAATATCTCTGACTCTAACTGTTTGGGCTGTCGGGGTTCAGGTCTCCATGGCCAGACACCATCAATCGGACGACGGAGACACCCCCTTGGGGTTACCTCAGTAGGATCCTAACATATCCTAACCATAACCACCAGAAAAAGGCACGGCACAACACTCCAGGGTCTAGATATTCTTCGGATGCTCTAAACATGTTACCCCCGGGGAGTGGAAAGGAGGTTCTTGGAGGGTCGGGGGACCTAGTAAGTAATTATTATATCGAGGTATAAGTACCCTAACCTCAATTAATGTCCCTATTACAGTACCTATGACTCTATATAACATCCCCTAAACCCTCAAATCCTAAACATTCATATAACTCTACAAAACAACTACTCACTAAGTCCCCCGACCCTCGAAGAGGCTGGGAAGGGAGACACGCCGGGGCCCCTGGCGAACTGGTGATCCATGTCCGGTCACGTCCTGGGGCTCTCTGTCAGTTTTGGGTTTAGGGTTTAGGGTCTGGGGTTTAGGGTTTAGGGTGTGTCAGGCGAGGGTGCGCGCTAGCTCGCGTTGCTAGTAAACCCACCCCGGCCACCCAAACTATAATCCCTTCCCCCTAATATTAAAGCCCCGCCTAATATTAAAACTCCCGGCCCCCGGGATTTCGCGGTTTCGGGCCCCACATTCAATTTAAAAGGGGCAACATTAGGGGGCGCCCAGATTTGTATGTGTTTTAATAGAGCCAAAGACTACAGCCGTACTAATCAAGCCGAAGAGACCAGAGCTTCAGGGTTTAGGGGTTTAGGGCTTAAGCTTTAGGGCTTAAGGCTTTAGGGCNCCCTTCAAACTTTTCGTTTGAATGAATGCTCCTCCTGAGCTCTAGAAACCTGAAAATTTAGGATTCTAGTATTTCAAGCAGAAGGAGTAGACCTCGACATGGGCACTCGGCCTAATCAATCAAAATGGGCATATTTATATGCAGGGCATGATAAGCCAAAACTAACCCCAATTATCCGACTCCTGAATCCTCAATCCTATATTCATAATCTTGACCCCTGAATCCAAAATCCTAAATGTTAAAATCCTAAATCCGAAAACCCTAAATCCTAGGACCCTAAATCCTAAAATCCAACATTTTAACCCTAGAATCCTAAATCCTAAAATCCTAAATCTTGACTCCCAATTTTAAACGCTTCGCAATCCTAAACTCAAAATCCTAGATCCTAAATCCTGAACCCTGAATCCTGAACCCTGAATCTTAAATGCTAAAATCCTAAGAGAGTTCAAAGCGCGCACACAAGAAGAAGGAGGACTCCTCGATATGGTCACTCGGCCCAATTAAATATGGCATTTCTATAANAACTCCGAAACCTAAAACCCTAAATCCTAAAATCCTAAATCCTAAATCCAAAAATCCTAAATCCTAAACCCTAAAACCCTAAATCCTAAAATCATAAACCCTAAACCCTAGATCCTAAAATCCTAAATCCTAAACCCGAAAATCCTAAATCCTAAAATCCTAAATCTTAAACCCTAAAGCCTTAAATCCTACAATCCTAAACCTTAAAACTCTAAATCCTAAAATCCTAAATTCTAAACCCTATAACCCTAAACCCTAAATTCCTAAATCCCAAAACCCTAGAAGTCACAAGAAGAAGGAGGACTCCTCGATATGGTCACTCGGCCCAATTAGATATGGCATTTTTATAAGCAGGGCATGATAAGCCAAATTCGACCCTCAATCTTCCGATTCAGAACTCCGAAACCTAAAACCCTAAATCCTAAAATCCTAAATCCTAAATCCAAAAATCCTAAATCCTAAACCCTAAAACCNAACTCCGAAACCTAAAACCCTAAATCCTAAAATCCTAAATCCTAAATCCAAAAATCCTAAATCCTAAACCCTAAAACCCTAAATCCTAAAATCATAAACCCTAAACCCTAGATCCTAAATCCTAGACCCTAAAGCCCTAAATTCCAAATTCCTAAATCCCAAACCCTAAAACCCTAACTCCTAAAGTCCTAAACCCTAAACCCTAAAACCCTAAATCCTAAAATCCTAAATCCTAAAATCCTAAATCCTAAAATCCTAAATCCTAAACCACCTCCAGAGCGCAATGGTTCACGGTTTGGGGTTAATCTTTAGCTACGCTAAAGGTTGTCTGGATACGGCCAGCCCTTAATTGAGTTCGGACGTTGTCGTAAGCAAGGCCAATTCCGTTGGCCTGTCCAGGACAAGCGGCGAGGNCTTTAGCTACGCTAAAGGTTGTCTGGATACGGCCAGCCCTTAATTGAGTTCGGACGTTGTCGTAAGCAAGGCCAATTCCGTTGGCCTGTCCAGGACAAGCGGCGAGGCTTAACCCTCGCTCGGGCTGTGAGGCCCTCGGCCAAGCGTTCGGGGTCTGTCGCTCGACGTCAGCGACCCCTCTCTTAGTTTAGGGTTTAGGGTTTAGGGTTTAGGGTTAGGGTTTAGGGTTTAGGGTTTAGGGTTTAGGGTCTAGGGTCCGTCTGTAGCGAGGTTTCAGGGCTCAGGTTCGAGGGATTCAGGGTGTAGGGCCTTAAAACGCGCGCAAAATGGGGCTTGGAGTTTGAGGTTTATGTCCTTATAATAGCCCTTATAGTAGCCCTCAGAGGGTGTATAATACACTATAACTACAACAAGGAACCCTCAAAGCCCTATTCTAATCATTAAGGCCCCTACATTATATCCCCTTAAAGTAGCCCTTATAGTAGCTCTCAGAGACCCCTTTAAAGGAGCCCTATTCTACTTATTAAGGCCCCTGCATGGGGGTTTAGGGTTTAGGGTTTAGGGGTTTAGGGTTTAGGGCTAGTTCAGGAATAATGGCGCTGCCGACAAGAGTAGGCATAACAACAAGAACAGCAAATCAATCAAACAGCAACGAGATTTGTGCTGAGGCTAGCGCTGCAAGCAACAATGCGAGCATTGATTCTGAAAGATGCGTAAAACAAGTCATCATCGTCAGACTGAAGAAGCAGCAATGAAAATCACAGCTACAATGGTGACGATGGTGATCGTGGTGTGTCCCAAACCGCTTGAACCTCAAACTTTCATCCGGAAGCCTCTGACAGAGGGGCTGAAGAATTCGAACAGAGTTTTGGGGTCTATTGTACTGAACCCTAAACCCTAAACCCTCAACCCTAAAATTATACTGTACTGATCATCAGGAACCCCAGCATAATACTGTTGATGGTCAAAATCCTGCATGACCTTAAGGACTCTAAACTATGGGAATTATGGTATATTCCTTATAATGGGTAATGCAGGATTTTGTCCATCAACCGTGTTGGTGCTTACCAGGGCCTGAATATCGGGATGCGCAGGGGCTCTTCATCGGGTCTGCAGTCATGTCGATGTTGGGGCTACTCTTAAAGGCTTTCCAGGCTTTTCCGAAAATTTACTTCAAGCTACCTGCCCCCTAAACCCTAAACCCTGACCCAAACCCTAAACCCTAAACTCCTAAACCCCTAAAGCCTAAACCCTAAACTCCTAAACCCTAAAACCTAAAACCATAAACCCCTAAACTCCTAAAACCTAAACCCCTGCGTTCCATTTGCCGGGCTTCGTAAGGCTTCTGTGCCCTCATGGCTCTGTTGGGCTTACAACCCTTCAGTCCTAAGCTCTAATGTAGGGGCCTTAATAAGTAGAATAGGACTCCTTTAAAGGAGTCTCTGAGGGCTACTATAAGGGTTACTATAAGGAGATATAATGTAGGGGCCTTAATGATTAGAATAGGGCTTTGAGGGTTCCTTGCTGTAGTTATAGTATAATATACACCCAAACCCTCTTCGAATTATTACGGCCCCTACAGTAAGCCCATTTTTTCTGAATCCTTTAAACACCCGAACCCCAGAGGCTGAAGCCCCAAAACCTCGAGACTGCAACCTTAGCACTAAATAAGGTAGAAGACACCTAAGTTTAGGAGTTTAGGGGTTTATGGTCCTAGGTTTTAGGGTTTTAGGAGTTTGGAATCACTATCCTCATGCCAGGACAGCAAATCCCTGCACTAATCATCGTTTATCTCGTTTTCCGACTGTCTGGGGTCCCCTAAACCCTGCCTGAACCCTCCGTGGTATAAACCGAGGGACGCATACCACGAAGCTGTCCACCTCCCCAAGCAGGCCGGGTTCCGAAGTGTCTGTCTGCATTGCCATCGTCCCACCTGTTTCGGGTTTGGGGTTCTGGGGTGTTTTAGGGTTTTGGGTTTTGGGTTTCGGGCTTAGGGTCTAGGGTGTTAGGGTGTTTTAGGGTTTTGGGATCGTCCCACCTTTTCGGATTGGTGTTTAGTGCTTCGTGTGTGAAGGTGTTAGGGTTGGTGTTTCAGGCTTCAGGGCTTCAGGGTTCAACCGGTCAGCATCCCCATCAAGCGGCGCCGATCGGCAACGTTCATCATGAACATCAACAACATCATGACTGCCTAAGCCTAAAGCCTTTCGCATCATGCGTCCTACGGTTGATGATGTATATATCCTGCATTGCCCATAGTAAGGAATACGATTAGCATAATTCCCGTAGTTTAAGGTCCTTAAGGCAATGCAGGATTTATATCATTAACCCTGCACCCAAAAACCCGATAGATCCCTTAAAGGAGCCCCTTAAAAGTACCCTTGTAGATTTATATCATCAACCATAGTCAGCCAAAACACAAGATCCAGAGCGCTCAAGATTCCTTGAACCCTAAATTAAAGGCTAAAGCCTGAGCCCTAAACCCTAAAATCTATATAATCTCCCCGAAACCATAAGCCGCGAACTTCACACCTAAGCCACAAATCCCAAAAAATCTTGAAGTTTCAACGGTGCCTAGTGTAGACGCCTGATTAATAAAGCCCGGTCCCTGCCCAAGAGGTCGGTACAAAGTACGACGTGTAAAGCTTGATTGTCAAGGTGTACGGTTTGAGACTTCAGGATAATTCAGGCTCGCAAGGACTTGGATTGTACAGTGAGGAATTGAAGTTTAAGGCTACGGGCTTAGGGCATGACGTCCGGGAACTCGTCAGCGAGCCCAGCATAATCATCGTAAGGACCCCCATTTACGCCAATAGTCCGTTCCGTTCTTATTCCCCCTGAGCCCTAAACCTTAAACCCTATCTAGGTTCCCCAGTAGCCCCTTAATAATACGGGTACTCTTTTTCCTACTTCTCGGCTTTCATAAGGGAACCCAGACAGACAAAAGACAAAAGGGTACGACTAGCTATTCTTGAGCCGTGCAGCCAAACACCGCGCTGCATCGCTATGCCGCATAAACGCGGTTGCTGATGAGCCAAAAGAGGCGCGTAAGGCGCTCGGGGTTTAGAGCCTTGGGGTTGAGGCTTTGGGGTTGGGGTGTGGGGTTTTATACGAAATATCTATGCTGCATACTTAGGGTCTCAGCCGTATGAAACATTACAGACCCTGAACCTTGGGGCCTCTGTATTCGGGAAGCCTGATCACGGCTCTGTGCTTGTTTCGGGTTTCGGATTGTCGTTCTGGGGCTCAACCGTCTAAACTGGGCTTTTAAGTAACCAGGGAGAAAAAAGTATAAACTTTTATTTCATAAGGGTTCCTTTAAGAAAAAAAAGTATTAAAGTATGGTACTCCAAAGCCTAGTAAACACCCAGGTTAAGAAGCACATGCGCCGTATACTTTTCTGGAAACCCGTAGGACTTTGAGGGCAATTTTGCGTTGCATACTGTCAGTTACTTGGAGTTTCATGGGTAGTTATAAGTAGGGGTCATAGGTAGGATAACTATAGTTGTAACCCATATTAGGGGACTCATAACCCCACTTATAACTACCCATGAACTCTAAACCCTATACCCTTATAGAATCCCTATAGATCCCTTTAAAGGGGCCCTTAAAGGAACCCTTATAACTACCCATGAACCTCCAAGGAGGACCGATGGGGCGTGTGGGTTGGGCTTTAAAGTTTCATCATCTGCAGCAGGGGTATATACCTAGACCCCACAAGTATGTAGAAGAATGGCCTTTTATAGGTTTTGGGCCATTATTTTACTTACTTTTGAAGGTCTAGGTACTTAGAAACAGCATTGCTCCCGTAAAACAGGGGCCGTCGTGATTCGAATCGGGATTGGGGGTAGGATATACTGAAAGTCGAAAAAGAAACCCTGGGAAATGAGATTGTTAGATATTCAATGGTATACCTACGGTACCATGCTCGAACCCGCGGTGCAGGGTAGTAAAGCTGCAAGAACACGTTGAACCGCGGCCTACCTTAACCCTGAAGCAAAAGCCAGTCGAAGGTGTTAAAAGCCCCCCCAACCTGCTCCTCTCCGCCATCTGTCGGATGTCGCTAGAGTTTAAGATTGGATCTAAAGGTTCGGCTTCTGCACGAGTGTACCCCTCGAACCGGGCCTAAACCGATAGCATTAGCAATCACTGTGTTCAACTGCAATTTGGCAGCGTGTGGAAAAGCAAACAAGTCTCCAGACGACCCGCTACTGAAGCCCATCCCTTAACCGCTGCATGACGCCCATCGTGGAGCCTGCGCTGACAGTCTACAATACCTATAGTCTCCATCATTGTTCCTTCGTTGGGTTACCTTCTAGGATCGAAATCCAGAAATGGTTAAACCCAAAAATTAGAAAGTAACTACAATGAAGACCCTGGGTAGAGCATCTGTTGTGATTAGACAGATTTACCCCTAGGATGGTGTAGTGAGGCAACAAAGCCTCCATCAAAAAAACAGCACACGCAACTACAACCAAGCAAGACAAGCGACAAAGGAGAGCTATACTACAACGGAGAGCATGGGCAAATACAGGGAAACCTTAAACTCCAAACTAAACCCCAAACACCTTGAGCCCTACGTACCTCAAACATTAAACCGTGCATGTCAGCAGGGCTCCACACTCGCCCCAAAGCGACTCCCAACCTCGCCAGATGCCCAAAGTGAACCCTCAGCCTTCCACCCTTTGAGGGCTCCTTTCAGAGTCTCATTCAAGGGTCCCGTTAAGGGTCCCTTTACGGGCTCCTTTGAGGGGTCCTACAGGGCTTTCAGGGTCTCTTTAAGGGCTTTTAAGGGCCCCCTTTACGGTCTCCTTTAAGGGTTCCTACAAGGCCTCTTTTGAGGCCTCCTATAAGGGCTCTTTACGGGTTCCTTTAAGGGTCTCTTGAATGGCTCCTTCAGGGCTCCGTTAATGGTCCCTTTAAGGGTTCCCTTACTTTCAGGAACCAAGGACTTGGATATCAAGTTTAGGGCTAAGGGTTTAGAGATGTTTAGAGTCTAGGGATGGGTCGAAGGATTTCGGCGTACCAGCTTGTCATCAAAGCCATTTAAAGTTTTCTGGGTCTCGCAGACTTCAAAAAATGGGAAACTTGTATTTTCGGGATCAGACAGGCCTCATCTAAATCATTGCTGAGGCTCTGAATCGGGGTCTGAGGCTTGCCTAGCCCGATAACTGCAGAAGGTTTCCTTGCTTGTAGGGGAGATCGGGCTCCCCGGGTGTGATATCCCAAAACCCCGGGCATAACTGGGGTTGTAACCCTAAACCCTAAACCCTAAACCCCAGACACTCGGCTACCCCTTGCATAACTGGGTTGTAGTTTGGGGGCTCTGAAAAGTACTTATGACGAGGTACCTCAATAGGAACCATTAACTGCCACCTAGATAAAGGTTAGCAGCACCAGGAAAGCACCAGCAAGCGGGTTCGGCGAAATCTCAGGACCGAATCTAAGCTTATTCAGAGCCGTCGACCCTGAACTACGCTCAAAACCACCAAAACCCAGAAGAGAAACCCACACCCTGGACCGGAAAATGTGAACCCCAACCAGCTTGAGAATCAAGGCTAATGATATTTGGAGAAGCACCGAAGTACAGCCAAAGCTGCCGGTCTTGACTTCGTTGTCGCTGCTCCACCGGAGCATAAACGCCTGGCTGGTGGAGTCTCAGCCATTGGGGTTGAGGAAGAAGGACCCTTAACTACTGTCACTCTCAGCATTCTCAGTACCACTACCGGTACCACTGCCAGGATCACGACCGTGACCACGATCAGGACCACGACAACGACCACGACCACCAAAACCATCACCACCACCACCACCGCCACCTCCACCACCATCACTACTACCACCACCTCCACCACCATCACTACTACTTGTTGTGAGTGTTCTGTCGACCCAAAATCTCAGAAGCGAAAGCAACGTTGAGGGTGCGTAGTTCAGCGTACGGTTCAATCGGAACTTCGGGTTTCGGCTGGGTTTCAGGTTTCCTTAAGTGGGTTGAGGGTTTAGGGTTTATAGAAATTGTTAAGGGTTTGAGTACCCCCGGCAAAAGCAGTTTAAAGAGGCTTTGTAAACAGTTCTCGACTCCCCTGATCGAGCCAGGATTTTTGTTTGAGCGAACCTGTTTTTAAAACCTAAACAATTTTATTAAAAACAGAAAACATTTTTAATAAAATCTATGTTTAATCACATTCCTCAAGAAACGAGATTTTATTAAAAACTGAAAAATTTTAAAACCGCTGCGAATTCAAAGGTTCCTCAATGAAAAATTTACCCATTACCCAGAAACTTGGGCAATCTTTTAAAAACTTTTTTTTTTGCGAACCGTGTTTTGGGAATGGGGTGGGCTGGGCTGGGCTGGGCTGGGCTGGGGCTGGGGCTGGCTGGGCTGGGCGGCTGGGCTGGTCGGTGGGGTTCCGAGTGGGTCGAACTCAACATTGCCGGTATTCTAACGTTTGAAGGGCGGATCTGGCTGGTCTAAAACCTAGCCTCAACCCTAGACCCTTTGTGGGGGCTGGGGTTGGGGGGTTGGGGCTGGG